>JAYMTL010000262.1:0-10014 GCA_036897445.1 Pelargonium tetragonum | reverse complement strand
AAGTCTTAAGAAGCTTCATCTTCATTATGTTGAATTTCATGATGACGCCATTAACAAATTTCTATCCAGCTGTCCTGTTCTTGAAGTCTTGCATTTAGAGAGTTGTATGGGGAAAAATTTGGATACTATTGATATTAATGTTCCCAGACTCAAGTTCTTGACACTCTATTATAACAGCTTACATTGCAAGTTCATTCTTGAAGCCCAAAATCTTGAAGTTTTGAATTATACGGGTTATTTTGAAATGAAAGGTTGTTGCTTCAAGAACCTCAATTCTCTGGTTAAAGCAGATATACATGATGGCTTATGTGTTCGGTTTGAGTATCTTCCTTATGCACTTGATATGGTCAGGGGAATTGCCAACGCCAAGATTCTTGACTTAGTTACACAACAAAGGTAAGCTTTTTTGATTGTATATGCATTATGCTACATTTCTTCTTATAGAAATAAGTTCGATCAACACTAAGTTCAAGCCTTGTGAGTTGTGAACATAGATATATATGCTAGACATGAGAGGCCAAATGAAAACTAAAATTGGTGATTTTTAGACATGATAAAACATTTAGTACTGTGTTCTTTAATTGTCGTTTTATGTAAGATGTTATATCTCTAATAGTCTTGTTTGCTTGAAGCTTTTCCCCTCCCCTGATGTTCTTGATTTGCCAATGTTCCACAATTTGACCAAATTTCAACTGTCCGGTGGCACTTGTGGACTGCTATTGTTTCAATTGCTTCACAACGCGCCAAATTTGGAAGTTATTGTTATCGATAAGGTGAGGCCTTAATGTACATTTGCACACCACACCAAGTCTTGTTTGTTAACATGATATATATGTGATTATAAAAAACTAAACTTCTTATTCTGTAGGGATTTGCAGGAAGTCTTTATAACTTCGAGTGGAAGCGCCCCTCCAGCGTGCCCACGTGCTTGTACCGACACCTTAAGGTTGTGAATATTTGGGGATTCGATAGGCAAAAATATGTGGGTCGATTCATAAGATATGTGTTGCAGCATGCAAAAGTTTTAAATGAGTTCTTAACAGCTTGCGACAAGTCAAAGCTTAAAGAGCTAAAAATTAGCGAACAGGAGTTAACATGCTTGACAAGAAGGAAGAAAAAGTATACGCAAGTTTTATTAAATACAACTCGTTGCAAGTCAGAGTCTAAAAAGATAAAAGTTAGCGAGGAACTATCGACATATTTGAAGAGTTGTAAGTCAAAGGAATAGTATGTTTAATAAATATAGAATATGTAATTGCCGGAAGTTCTTGACTTTTATCTCTGTGATTAGGAAACTTTGCTTTGAGTTGAAAATAAGAGTTAGAGCTGTGAACACTAATTCTGTTATTTTATATTAGGATTTTGTCAACGCTTCCTATAGTGAGTTAACAAAGTAGACATTTCGTGGTTGTTAACAAAGATGTGTATTTCTTCCTGACGTTGCCCAAATCAAGCGGGTCCTCAAATGACTAAAGACAAAGAACAATTAATTAACCTAGTGCTAGGTTTACGTATACTTAAATATAGAAGCAATAAACACAATTAGTCATTCAATCATACATTCATATAAACATGCAACACAACTACACTATTCCGTATATTAGATTTCTAATCGCACTCACGGCCATAAAAAAAAACACAAGAAAGATAGAGAAACATGCTCATAATCATAGAGAAAAAGATTACGCACAATCAAAAATCTCCTTCTTCTTTTAACAACTTTCTAGTTATCTCAAACTCTAGCTATGAATGTAAGAAATCTTACGCGAGGGTCTCTTTCCATAGCTGAAGTCCGGATTTCATCGATGAAGTTTAAAATTGACGGTTGGAAAATAACTTGTTACGTATGATAGGATTTGAGCGATAGAAGATTATTGTCGTCGAAACAGTACTTCTCACGACGGAAAATATGTCACGAAAAGCAAACCATTCATTGGGCTTTATATGTGCCAGCCTAACATATGACCAATGAGTTTGCTATTGCAAAAACTGATTATTTTTGTTCTACAGGATGTATTTTATACTACTTCTGTTTTAAAATAAGTATCATTTTAGAGATTTTCACACATATTAAAAATATATGTTGAATGACTTTCTTGTCCTTAGATAAAGACATAAAAATCATCATTACTAACCCGCTACTTTAAAAGTTATACCTAAAAAAAATTCATCTTTTTTTTTTCGGTCTAAACCATGGGGTTCCAGAGCGGGCCCGCACTTTGGTGGTTGACATCTTTAAGCTGTTTGACCACACTCGAGGTTTTTTCACATGTTAAGGATTTCACCACTCCCCAAGGGTGTGTTGAATGAGGATCGAAGCCGAGACCCTTTCCCACTCACGCAACATGTGTTAACCAACTGCGTCACCCCCATTGGGTAAAACTTTTCGTCTTTTATACGAGACAAACAAATTAAAATCATGACTAAAGGGTATTATAGGAAGTTCATATGTATATGTTTGTTAAAAGTAGACATCGACACTTAATTTGAAACAAAAATTAGATTTTAAAGTGACACTACTTATTTTGAAACGGACGTAGTATTATCTATAGTTTCCTTTTGTTATAAAAAAAAAAAAAAGAGTAAAATGTATATCAGTTGACTGATATAAAACTATATCAGTTGTAACTTAACAAAGCCAATGAGGTAATGACACCTCATCTAAAATCACTTATAAGTTATACCCATCCAAGTGAATTTGTGGAAGCGGAGCGACCCATCCGAATCCATGATTTTAAATGAGGTGTCATCACCTTATTAGTTGAACTGATATAACTTTATATCAGTCAACTGATGTACATTAAATCCTAAAAAAAAAAAATACATATATAACTTCACTTATGAGTCTGATTTTTTTATAGTATAAATTGATCCTATAACGAAAGCCACAAATACATAAACTTGGGAGAATCTAAAAGAAAGAGGCGGCTTTCCTGGAACTCATCCTTGTTTGGATTTTGTTCCTGGTACATTTTGTTGTCCAAGTCTTAAGAAGCTTCATCTTCATTATGTTGAATTTCATGATGACGACATTAACAAATTTCTATCCAGCTGTCCTGTTCTTGAAGTCTTGCATTTAGAGAGATGTACGGGGAAAAAAATGGATACTCTTGATATTAATGCTCCTGCACTCAAGCTCTTAACACTCGATCATGTTAGCATCTTACCTGACTACAAGTTCATTCTTGAAGCCCCAAAACTTGAAGTTTTGTCTTATTCAGGTATTTTGGAAACTAAAGGTTGTTGCTTCAAGAACCTCAATTCTCTGGTTAAAGCAGATATTGACGTTGATTTACATATTCCGTATGAACATGAAGTAAGATTGCTTGCTCTTTGTGCACTTGATATGGTAAAGGGAATTGCCAATGCCAAGATTCTCCGCTTAGCCCATCACACTTTAAAGGTAAGCTTTTTTTGAAAGCTTGCACTAAGTTCGAGCCTTGTTAGTTGTGACCATATATATGGTAGATAGGAGACCAAATGTAAACATTCTCTAGGATCCAGATTTGCATCTTATACATGATCGTCAAATACTTGGTGTTTTTTCTAATACTATAAATTATATCTCTGATATATAGTCTCATTTTTATATTTCCCTGCAGTTTTTCTCCTTCCCTGATGTTCTTGATTTGCCAATCTTCCACAGTTTGACCAAATTGCAACTTGCCGGTGACAACTATTGTGGACTGCTGTTGTCTCAATTGCTTCACAACTCGCCGAATTTAGAAGTTCTTGTTATCGATGAGGTGAGGCCTTGATGTACACTTAATTAAACATCTGCACTCTTGTTTGTTAACATGATACGTGACTACAAGAATTCAATTTCTCATTTTTCAGGGAACATACAACTTTGAGTGGAAGCGCCCATCTAGTGTGCCATTGTGTTTGTACCTACACCTTAAGGTTGTGAAGATTTGGGGATTTGATAGGCAAAAATCTTTTGGTCGATTCACAAGATTTGTGTTGCAGCATGCAAAAGTTTTGGATGAGTTCTTAACCGCTCGTAACAAGTCAGATCAGCTTATAGAGCTTAAAGTTAGCGAGCAAGAGTTGAAATACTTGACAAGAAAGAAGACAAAGCATGCAGAAGTTTTGCCAAGTACAAGTACTCGCAGCAAGTCAGAGACTAAAGAGATAAAAATTAGCAAAGAGCTGTTGACATATTTGAGAAGACGCAAGTCAAAGGAATAGTTGGGTTTTAATAAACATAAGATATGTTATTTTCGGAAGTTTATCACTTTTATCTCTACGATTACAATTACTTTGCTCTAAACATACTTTTAGGCAACAGAGTTTTGAATTCATATAACCAATAACATTATAGGCAGCAGAGTTTAAGTCCACAATTGAGGGAATTTCTAGCTTTCAATATGTAATCTCTTTTTCATCTGTGCAAGACTATAGTTACAGTTCCAAATACTATATCACAACTCATTGTTAAACAACATATATATATTAGCCATAAATTAAGAATAAGTATACGGTCCTTAAGAACTAATCGTAGTATAGCAAGAAGAAAATATGGTTGGACAGAAACTCGATCTCAAGTCATACTTAAGTTGGGATATGCTCGCTAAGATAGAAATACTTCGTCAAACTTGAGTTGACAACTCTTAGAGCCCCTTTCGAACATTGCTAATTTCTGCATCACAACTTGCCTCCTCTCCGGCTCTATCCTTGTAAATGACATTGTAATCATTTTCTTCAAAACCAGTGAGTTCTTAAGAATATATCTCACATACTCCATCTCATCTTCCAAGCCTTCAAACCATTTGTAGCAAAATGTTGTAAGATGTAATGTCAAACAGTTAGGAACATCCACAGGTTGCGTCGACCATGCTCCTTGAGGTTCTTCATGAACAGATTCCTGACGAAAACATACACAAAACGTTAACCGCCATTGTGCGGTTCAAAACATGTAAGACAATAGCATCGTCATTTTGACCTAAGAGACCTTGTTAAGTGTGAGATGTTTTAACTGTGGAAACTTATGAAGTATGTGCCGTAGCACACCCCAGGAACAACTGAATTCTTTAAGCTCCAAAGTGATTACATTGTGAAATTTGGGAAACTTATCAAACAAATCAATTTCGCAAAATACCAGCACATGAAAATAAGATAAAGTTAGCATGTAACATTAGCATAATAAACCAGGAGATGAATTGTAACATTAATTCGTAGTTTAACTCAAGAAATGTGACATTGCGAACAGCTCGAAGAACATCCAACACAATACTTTCACACTTGGTGTAACATGGACAAACAGCAACATTTGCTTGAACCAAGTTGTCCATGTTTTCAAAGTAAAAGCTTCTGGAGACGACATCAGTGAGACTAAGATATTCAAGAGCTGGAGCATTCACGCGAAGCTTGTGTGAGTGCGAATGAGCCTCCTCAAATGAATCTCCAATGATATGAAAGCTTACAATTAAAGTTGTCAAGGTCAGGGAGGAAATCTCATAATCAATTACATTATCACAATCAAACCTCTCTAAGTAAAAATCATCAAGAACTGGGCAGCTAGAGAAGAGATTGCGAACTCAGCTATCATCTTTATAGCCGATATCTTCTAGATGAAGATTCTTGAGGCTTGATAAACAAACACGAGAAGGAATATTCAAGACCATTCCATAACGCAGTTTCAAAGTGACTAAGGTTTTGATAAAGAAAACGCAATGAGGCAGCTCAAAAGTTTTATCACTGTAGATAACAAGTTTCTCCAGAGCTGGGCAGCCCGAGAAAAACTTGTGAACAGAGCCCTCGTCTATAAATTTGATCCACGAGAGATGCAGAGTCTTAAGGCTCGGAAAATAGGCAAAAGGGACAACCCCAAAAGTTACTAAGCTCAGTTTCAAGGTAACCAAAGTCTTGGCACAGAAAAGACTATAAGGCAACTCATTAAAGATGCAAAGATCAAGTTCTTGAACATTGCGAGAAACGGCAGCGTAAATCCATGAATCAAGATGGAGAGAATCACACACATTATACCATATAAGGCGAAACCTTTTGATGCGTCACTGTCTTCGAAGAGCCAAAACTCTGCACACTATGTGTTCAAGGCTTGTAGAAGTAGCAGTAGCAGAATCTGAGGCTTTATGCTCCTCAAAATCAAGACTTGGAACCCAAGTCCAGAGGAAACGCCATCGTTTTGACAAAATGCTTGTAGCAACGGCAAGTTTTGTAGGAAGAAACGAGAGAATGTCGCAAAGAAGTGAATCCGGGAGCTTGCTTATCCGGTCAATATTGCCGGAATCTTCGCCGGAGAGCTTTGGGTGCTTTGAAGAGGATAGTGGGTTTTCATTGGATTGAGCATAGACAGCCATTTTGGGAATAAGGAGGTGAAAGCTAGGGCTAGAGATTGGACCGTACTGACAAGAGATTAGAGATGGAAAGAGCAGCAACTTAGGGTTTTGGGGTTAAATGCAAATAATGTGTAAAATAGAATGGTAAATTACGATTTCCTACCCTCTAATTTTCGTTTTTTACGATTTTCTACCCTTAAGTTTGAATGAGATTTTCTACTACCCTGAAGTTTCAAAATAGAGACAAAAAACTCGTCCGCCATAACTCCGTCGGTTTAGTTGATGAAAAGACGACAATACCCCCAAGGAAATGTTTTAAGTAAAATTACACAAGGTAGTGATTTGTCACAACTTAAACTAAAGAGGGTAACATTCAGTAAAGCTACATAGGGTAATTAATTGACACAACTTAAAGACTTCCTTGAGGGTATTTTCATCTTTTCTTCAACTAAACTGACGGAATTATGACGGAGGGATTTTTTTGTCTCTATTTTGAAACTTCAGGGTATTCAAACTTAAGGGTAGGAAATCGCCACAAACGAAACTTAAAGGGTAGGAAATCGTAATTTACCCAAAATAGAAAATGACACTGAAGAGATAAAACAGATACCTTGGATAGGAGTACCACAAAATGGCCCCATCGAATCCAAATACAAAATCTTCTTTTCTACGTATATTTTTAATATACACTCTGCAGTGAATTGGGACCATCCGAACGCTAGAAACAATCATAAGAATCTCATTAGACGACTCCTGAGACCATCCAAGCAGGTTTGACATACATACTAGTCGAAACTCATTTACAAAGATATTTCTCCTATGAGACCCACACATCGAGTTTGTTTGGTTGGATCTCAATGATCACGAAAGTGTCATCATCGCCACATAATCGTGATTGTATGATCATTACATCATTTTTTATATGTTTTGTAATTAAAAATATATATATATTTATATATTCATTCATGAAAATTGAAAATAAAAACAGAAAACTTAAAATTAGAAAAATGTTTCAACTTAACATGTTTTTCTATTCTCTAAATTTTAAAAAAAATAAGAAATGAAAACTGTTTTCTAAAACTAAACTAATTTGACTATTTATTTCTAAGTCAGAAATCAAGGTTGATACGTCGTCTTTATGCTCTTCTTTTTCAAGTCAAGATACCAGAAGATGTCTAGCTATTTGCCCTAGGTCTTCGGGTCTTGGTCTTCGGGTGTCTGGTGGTAGCAATACTTATATTCAATCAATGACATGTTGCCCACGCATGTAACATACCGTTAAGCAGAGACCCTGGATATGTCCGGGGGACCGCCTCCGACGTGAGAATGAGATCTCAACACAAATGAAATCACAATTATAATATGAGGAATTAAAAGAATGGAGTCTTCGTAACTCGTTCGAAGGTCAAAAAACATATGAAGATCGTGATGAACACACGAAAAACGCCTAAGAGGATTTTCGTATTATTGCAATTAAGTTATGAAAAATGAATTGACAGAACTTTTTACCTTGGGCCTAAGACTCCTTATATAGTCTTCAGGATTACCTGACATGTGACAATATATGATTGGTCGGCGCGGAGGTAGGGCCAATAATTGTCTTGGCCGACCACCTGTTGGTTCTGCTACCCAACAGGCGCATGTCAGATCTCATAGCTGGCCACCCTGCCCTCCTACTGCGGGTTGCGCTCCCCGAAAGACAGGTATTGATTTAGCTCTTTGTTTATGCGAAAAAGCCATGTGATTCATCTTTTTTTCGTCGGGTGTGTTCGTCAACAAACATATATTGTGCTCTGTATCCAACCATGTGGGAGACAGGTAGCGACTCTGGTCAGAGCCATGTGTCTGACTTTTTGTCCTCTGATTGTGCTGTCAGGACTAGGTAGTTGGCAGATCGATGCTGACAGCTCTATTTAGGTAGCTACCTTGTCCGTGTAGGCGAACCTGATTAGGTGACACCACCCCAATCGGGCGACCTTGGTCATGTAATCTAATGGTCCAATGAATTATGTTCCTAAATTTTTGTTCCCAGACTTCTGTTCCCGGGCATCTACTCCACCCCGGTTGAAGCTCTCACTAACTTTTTGACCAACTTGGTGAGACACATGTCACCTTGTCGTTGGTTAAAATATTTTTAACTTTTTATGCCGAATCATAAACTCATCCTTAAGTTTTGTTAGCATCCAAGTTCAAAAACTTGTAAGTGTTCTTGAGATAGTAGGCAGAAAGCTATGGTCTTAGTCCACCTATTTTGCAGTAATATTATATGAGTGCAATGAATCTTAACAATAATTTACTGATTAAGATTCTCAGCAAAGAGACAAAGACAAATAGATTGGGCGGGCGTTACGCACCCACAAATTTATTGGAGTGGCTATGCGCGTTAATCGATGATTTGACATCACATAATTGACCATTATAATAAATTATGGCTGAAATATTATACAAGTTTCCTTCTGTTAATAAATAAAAAATAAATACCAACGTGGGTTGGAGTAAGTGGTAAGCGGGTTGCCTCTGCTTAAGCAAAGTCTCGGGTTCGAGTCCTTGTGTACGCAGTAAATCCCGTTGGAAGACTCACCCACTAAATCTAAGGGAGCGATGCGGGTCGGACTCGACGTAGTCGGAGCAAATCTCCACTGAACCAGTTGGCAACCTAAAAAAAAAAATAATAATAATAATACAATACTTGGGAGACTTTAAAAGCAAGAGGTGCCGGCACTGTACCTTCCTCCTCGATCGGCGGCTTTCCTAGAGCTCTTCTTTATTTGGATTTTTTTGGCTCTACTTGGCTGTGCAGCCCAGAAAGCTCATTCTCTATGGCTCGACCCAGGTAATATTAAATATAAATACATGGCTTTTAGGGTTTCTGATTTTGAAATATGTATATATATTATTGCTTGATTCACCGAATTTTGTCTTAATAATTTTAAGACTGAGATTCAGTCAAAACAAAGAATACTGGACTATGCGAAATTATATTTATATTTGATCATGTAACTCTTGTTTCTTTGGGTTAGATTTGGTTTTCCCATTCGATATGCTAAACAAGAATTCTTGCCAACAAGTGTTCTTCTTATTCCTAAAATTTGTAACTATTTTAAACTACAGTGAGTACAAGAGGATGAAGAAATCGAAAAGAAAAGTCGACAGGATCAGTCAGTTACCTGATAAAGTTCTTGGACACATACTATCGTATGTCCCAACAAAACAATCGGTACAAACTAGTGTTCTATCAAAGCGATGGTTGCTTGTTTGGATTAATGTATCTTATATTGACATAGATGATTCTACATTTTCCGCGATGCATATAGTGGGAACAGACACAACAGTACATACAAGTTTCATTAATTTTATCGACACTGTATTCAATTCATTCAATGAAGCTTCTGTTGTTAAGTTCGCTCTCAAGTGCAGTGATGATAAGTTTGATTTGTTCCATATCAATAGATGGATTCTAGCAGCTGCGAAGCATAGGGTCCGAGAGATTGATATCTGCATTTCAAGAAGAGAACTTTTCAGAATGAGTAAGTCTTTTCGCCTACCAAGAATTGGTGGAGTTAAAACTTGGCAAGAGATTTATTCTCAGTGATCCAGGTACATTTTGCTTTCCAAGTCTTAAGAAGCTTCATCTTCATTATGTTGAATTTCATGATGACGCCATTAACAAATTTCTATCCAGCTGTCCTGTTCTTGAAGTCTTGCATTTAGA
>JAYMTL010000261.1:0-10022 GCA_036897445.1 Pelargonium tetragonum | reverse complement strand
TGAAAATTTATCTTGTATTTTTATTATTTTGCACTTTTATACCTACTCATTTTTAAATTTTGTCCCCACTGAAATACATTTTTTCTTCAATATACCCTATTCATTCTTAATCTTTTTATTATTATTCCATTGATCATACTGAATAAATATGTACAGAGTACATGTGCTTGTTTATAGAATGTTGGCTAGAATGAATGGAATTAAATCATGCAAGTAACTACATATAATGATTGTCTAAATGTCAATGGTAGGTTAAATGGAAAGCGTGACATCATGTCTTGAGATTCATGCTCATCACTCCCCCTCAAGTTGGTGTATTGGAGGTTGAACAAGCCACCCTTCTTTTCTTGATCTAATAAAAAATTTGTCAAGCACTCATTATATTTGGTTCAAGGCCAACCTTGCTTCCATTTATGGAAAAAATTACAGTTCTTGAAGAAAGACAATAAGGTTTGGAATACTTAGATTTGAAGAAGAACTGTCACTAAGGAGTTCGCTACAGGTGTTTGACTCGGATTTTTTAGGTCCAAGCACAAACACTTGCTGATGATGAGATGTGTGGTGAGAGATGTAGTGAATCAATTCCTAACAGAGGCAATTAAATCGATCCAGAGAAAGCAATAGGTAAGAACAAAGAAGAACACTAAGGACGAAGAAGAACAGAGTGCTTTATTTCGGGAGAGAATGTTCAGGATACAATTTTGACAGAGTTTCTCTAAGTCAAATGGGATCGATCCTCAATACATTGTTTACAGGGGTATTTATAAGCATCCCTGACATCAAGCCTCCCGTGGGGATGATTTGGCCCTCGAGCTCAATGACTTGGGCAGCAAACAATGTGCACGGATAAGCTTTGACTTGGTCAATGCTGACTCAGCATGAGAGTCCAGGTGGCTTGCTCTTATTGGGGGAGGAAGCACGTTCGGGTACCTGTCATGTCAGAGTTTGTTATGCTAGCTGTGATTCAGTTAGGCCAACTGGATGAGTCCGTTGGGGAAGGCATGAGAAAGACTTGGGAAAGAATGTCTGGGGGGTTGCTTGTCCTTCCCCAGACACCTCAAGTTCCCAGCACTTTCCCTAATCTCCCCGAGGAGCTTTAGCCACTGTTCACGGGAATGCGCGTGAACACTGCTCATGGGGTCCTCTGGGCGGATCAACCGGTGGACGCTTCACGCATTGTCATATGTCCCGCTGTTGCTGGTCCACGGGGAACCAAATATTTTGGGCATAAACACCACGTCAGCAAACTAATAGTTCCATTGCACCGACGGTAGTTATTAGATTTGGCCGAAAATAAAACTAACGAACTATGGTACAATAAAATTTTGAGTAACAAATTTCCCTTTTAACCTTAATATCAACGTTGCTCAAATCCTAACGGCTACAAACAGATGGTCTCTCACTTTTTTCGTCTCTACTTCCTCTCTGTCCATCCTCTTTCTTCTTTCATCCCTGAATGTTAACCCTAAAAAATGGGTCTCATCAATTAGGATTTTCCCGAGAAAGCCACAAATCTGGCACTGCTTTCATTCTCTCCTCCCTTTCTTCTTCACCTTTACGTCGATCCCTTTCATTCCCGAGAAAATGGCTTCAGCTACTGCTTCTTCTTCCCTATTTGGCTTGCTTCTCTCCCGCCTATTTCACTTTCTTTCGTTCTCATTCTTCAACAACTTACCCCAATCTCGTGGGCTCGATAAACACGTAATCGACCTTTTCAGATCTGTCTCTACCTATACTAAACATCATTGCAATCTTAGCTCCGATTTCACCTCCTCTCATCTGAATCGAGCCATTTCTTTGTTCCATCTTCTGCTCAAACAACGTCCTTCTCCTTCCATTATCTCTATCACTAAACTATTGACCTCCATTTCCAGATTGAAATGTCACTCTCATGTTGTTTCTCTTTCCGGGATATTGGATTTGACGTCTCAAGATGTGTTCGCACTAAGCATTTTGATCAATTCCTTCTCACTTCTGCACCGATTGTGTTTCGGGTTCTCTGTTTTTGGAAAACTCTTCAAACTAGGGTTGCAACCAGACACTGTCACTATCACCACTTTGATCAGGGGTTTGTGTAGTCACAGATTTGTTTGCCAAGAAGAAGCAAAAGGACCTGGAGCTCGATGTTGGTATTTGTATCAAGGAAGGTTTGCCTGATGATCCTGAGATTTTGGTAATCTTTAGTCCTCTGCCCTGTGTAATATAGATTTTGAATGCATTATTGTTATATATGTATTTTTTTTTTCAGTTTCATGTAGATATTTTGTATTTGGAAGAATTGGGTAGAGCTTGTTGCATGTTTTGGATTAGATCCCAAATGGGTTTTGGTTGACGATTTATTTTATGTTGTTCGTTGCCTTATCGTTGTAAATAGTGGAAGGAAATTGAATTTGAGAAGCAAATTCAGTACTTAAATAAAACTGAATCATATTTGAGAAGCAAAGAAACCAAATATTTTTGAGTACTGATGCAACTATATTAATTGAACCAAACACGTTTTGTAATGCATGTCGCAGTTATATTTAATTATTACTTGTCTGTCTAAAATAGGATTTCTTCAATTTATTTGTTATTTTGTGTTCTGCTAAAATTTTCTATTATTTTGCAGATTTTGCTGCTAAAATGGATAGTAGTTTTCTAAGTATGGAGTATATATCGTGTGCTATGCTTTTAGATGGCAAGTGTTGAATATGTTGCATTGCACGTAAAAGCAAAAATTTAATTAGGATACTTTTAGATGATTGGAGCTGCAGGATTTATGAACCAACGACCGGAAATCCTAGAAGCAATGGATCCACAATGGGTTTCTTTAACTGAGAGCTGCTGGCAAAGGTGCTTATCTTACCAATGTTTATTTATTTTTATTTAAATAAGTTTAATTTATTTTTTAGCTTTAAGAGCTGTGGATGGTTTTCTAGTAACCTATGTGAACCAGAAAGAAATCATTGGAAAAAGGGAAAGAAAAAACGAGTTATGTCGTTTGGTCCTGGGTCATTCTCTAAATAGATGATTTAGTGTGCTTATTATGCGCCTAGCCGCCTATGAGAAAATGATCAATTTGGTCATCAGAGGAGAGAAAACACCATCTCCGTTTGGTGTATTTTCTCATTCCGAGGAGTCTCTTGGAAAAACCTCAAAGGACTCTGGTGATGAGGGTGAGGCAAAACTTGCAATCCACAAGGTTATGGCCTCAAAAGCAGAGGCATGGATGGACAAGAAAGGGATATCGTGGCCTTGGAAAGGGAATGAGCAAGAAGTTCCAGAAGCAAAATCCACCCGTTTTGCTTGGCCTTGGTCACATAATGATAAGGAGAATGAATCGTTTCAGCAAAAAAGTCCCTCTTCTGGTATGAAACAAGAAAATCAGATGAGTGAAATGAACCGGCCTGGCAATAACGAAGCTTCAGGGTCCTGGTCGTCATTTAATGTAAACAGCTCAAGCAGTGCAAGCAGCTGTGGAAGTACCAGTAGTAGAGCTCTTAATAAGGTTAACATGGATACTGACTGCTTGGATTATGAAATCTTATGGGAAGATTTGACCATTGGAGAACAGATTGGTTAAGGTTATCATCTTCCATATGAGTTAAGTATGCTTATTTAACACTCATTTTACTTTTTTTTTTAGCACTAGTTATTTTTCTTAGTTTTGTTGGAGCATGGGAGAGACTGAGAGAGTAATGAATTGTTTATCTGAGTATTAATGTATGATCTTTCACTATCTGTGCTTTTTAAGATTTAATGATCTTTCATCTATATAAAATTCCAATGTCCATCCCATATGCATGCAAACTGGTCGTTTGCTATGGTGCGTCTTAAGTATTATATTTTATTAGTGATTCCTTGTATCTGTAACTTAATATTGTGATGATTTGTTTGGTTATAAGTATCATTGTGACCCTTATTTTTCTGTTTGCCTCCTTCAGGTTCTTGTGGAACAGTATATCATGGCCTGTGGTATGGATCAGTATGTTTTCTTGCTCTTCCCTCAAAATTTGACTTGATAGTAGGAGGATACCTGAACTCAAAATATATCCACTCATGCTTTTCACTGTCAGCCATAAAATTATATGGAATTTTAATGCCTATCAAATTACTCAACATGAATATGTAAAAGTTGCTATACATGATCTCTAAAACCTAAGTGCATGTAATAAAACTTTCTGATTTATTTGCTTGTTTGTTTAACTAAGATTTTTCTTTATTTTAGAAGGATGGATGAAGTGTAGTTGATATTATGAATTCGTATTTTGTCTAACATATGTCTTTAGTAAAATGACATCCATGTTATTGCAGGATGTTGCTGTTAAGGTATTCTCCAAGCAAGAATATTCAGATGATGTGATACTTTCTTTCTGACAAGAGGTGTGCGCTTTAAATAGAATACTTCGAATAAATCATTCAAATGAGTTTTAAAAACATGATACTTTCCCTCCATTCCAAAATAAGTGTTTCGCTTCCTAAATTTGTTTGTCCTAAAATAAGTATCCACTTTCTATTTGGCAAATGAATTACCTATAACATTCCCAAGTTAAGTTACTTGAAATCACTTGAGTTTATCACGAGAAAGGCGCAAATGGGCACATGAAGAAAACTCAAGAACTATTATAACTAATATTATTTCTTTTTCAAAAAATGAAACAAGATCCTTATTTTGGAATGTAAAGCGTATGAACACATATATGATGCCTCTTTTGATTTACCATTAGTCATTACTTATTTAACAACACATTGCTAGTTTAGTAATTTACTGCAATCTTAACTTAACATAAGAATAAGTTACTTTGGGACTTCTTTCAAATGAATAGATTATTACTCCTATAAATACATGACAGGAAACTTAAGAGATTCTAATTTGAAGAAGCACAAATCTATCAACCAATGAATGTTGATTTGAACTTAATCATGAAGCACATGGTTCTTCTCTAATGATTTGCTAACTTTACAATGTTCCATCCTTCTGTATTTCATGATTTTTTCTTTTCATTGTGGTAAAATATGTCATATATGTTTTGATTTACCATTAGTCATTACTTATTTAACAACACACTTTTAGTTTAGTAATTTACTGCAACCTTAACTTAACATAAGAATAAGTTGCTTTGGGACTTCTTTCAAATGAATAGATTATTGCTCCTATAAATACATGACAGGAAACTTAAGAGATTCTAATTTGATGAAGCACAAATCTATCAACCAATGAATGTTGATTTGAACATAATCATGAAGCACATGGTTCTTCTCTATTCCATCCTTCTGTATTTCATGATTTTTTCTTTTCATTGTGGTAAAATATGTCATATATGAGTTTGCAAATTCGTTTATGACTTTATTTATTATTTATAGAAAATGTTTCAAACAAATTGTTGTAATTCTAGCTACCAATGCTTCTGGTTCGTTTATCCGTGGACATATTTAAATCTTTTAAGTAATTTAATGTCTTTCTCTACGTTTGATTTTATTTATGAAGGTATCTCTCATGAAAAGAACTACGACATCCGAATGTTTTGTTGTTCATGGGAGCTGTGACTTTACCCCAACGTCTTTGCATTGTTACAGAGTTCCTTCCACAATTTGTTCTCAGTTTCCCTTAGGACTCCGTACTTTTGGCAATCTGATTTCTACTTAATGCTTTGAAGTTTTGGGGTTATGTGATTTGTAATGTTGTGTTTTGTTTTGGTTAATATTAAATCCTTAAAAAAATTGTGCTGTACTTGGGTTATTTGGCCTCTCTCATGTCTGTTTTATCAATTTAGTGGACGTTTATTTCGCTTGATACAAAGGAATACTGTCAAACTAGATTCAAGACGGCATATTCATATGGCCTTGGATATTTTAAGTATTTTGACTAACATTGGAAAAGTTCTTTTGTATTGGATGTAATGATTAATACTTGTTCTGGCATTCTATGCTCATTATTGCATTTTTGGTTTGAGCTTGAATTCACAGCTCGTGTGGACTAGGAACTCTCTCACAGAGAAATTTATGTATGACTTTGTTATCTACTTCCTCAGGCACGAGGCATGAATTATCTTCATCATTTCAACCCACCTATCATTCATCGTGATTTGAAGACTTACACTCTTCTATTTGATAAAAACTGGACTGTCAAGGTCTTCATTCATTAATTATTTATGTTTGCATTTATTTTAGTCAATGTAGGGTATCTTCTTTATTCTGAAATTAGTAGCCTCATTCTCTTATTTATTGTTGAGGTGAACTTCTTGTCATTTGAACAGGTTGGTGATTTTGGACTGTTACGTCTCAAACATGAGACATATCTCACAACAAAGACATGGAAGGGAACGGTATTTTAGTGACCATACTTGAATTCTTTATAGTGATATTATTATTGTTCTGATCTGTTTTTAATTTCATGTGAGACTAAAAATTCAAGTCATAAGTTGAAACTCAAATGTCTGTTTTCTTGTTTTCTAACCTCAGTGGATGGCCCCAGAAGTTCTTTGAAATGAACCCCCGGATGAGAAGTTTGCTAATCCTTAAACTTAGAAACTGTTGAGATCTGACCATAGTTGTTAAAGGTGCGCCATGGCGCGTGGCGCAGTTGCGGCGCCATAAGGTAGGTGTGGCGTGGCGATTTGCGGAAGGCGCGCCTTTTGGGCGCCATGGCGCGTAGCGCACGGGCGAGGCGCGAGAAAAGCGCGCCATATGTAAGTTGTACAGAAACTAAGGTTTTTGTGTGTTTAATCTAAATCATATTTCAAATCAAAAAAAAGGAAAGTTCAATCACAATAACTTTTCTTATTCCACAAACTTTTGACCTTCCAAATTCTTAAAATTTAACTTTTCAATCACAATACCCTATTATAAATACAAAATTCAGCAGAAAGCAAACAATTGCCATTGTTCATGGTTACTACACAATACTAAAACAACAAAAGAAAGCAACAATGATGACTTATGAATTATATCACGGTTCATGGTTAACGTTTTTCTTTTTGTTTTAGATCTCAAAAAGCTGTTGTTTCATTTGCTATTTTTTGTTCCACTTCACTATAAAAGATACACTCAAGTTTCTTAGATATTATTGTTCGGTCACTTGCATGGTTTGGGACATCCCTTCCTTGTGTAAGAAACAACAACAATGTGAAGTAAAGTGAGAAATTGAGGTAAAGGTAGTGTATTGTGTTCGATTTGAAAGAAAGCAAAACCTGAAGCTCTTGTGATCTTCAGGTAGTGTATTGTCAAGTTTTTGCATTATGGGAATCAAATGTCATTGAAGAAGCTGATGGTTGTGATTACTCATTTTTTGTTATTATTGTTAGCAAGCCAATTGTTTCTCTGTTTTGATACATGGTTCTGATTTTCCACCGAGTATAAGTTTGTTCTCTATGGTTTTTGCAGACTGTGAGTTGGATTTTAGAATGTTAGTTCTTATGATTTTTGCCCTCTGAAGTGTCCTTGAGCAGTAATATGAAAATTAAGAGTTCATGGAACATGCTATTGATCGGGAAATTTGTGGCATTTTTTTTATGGAAAACTGGTTAATTATGATTGTGATGGAAAATATAGAAAAGAAAATGTGGAAATTGGTGTTGCTTGGCTGAGTTTGCTTTCGTCATTTAGTGATCATACGAATTTTGTATTTTGAGTGTAAGAACAAACTGCATTTAGACATATCACTGAAGTATCAATCTATATGAAAATTCTATATGAAGCTATAAAGAAAGCTCAAATGGTAGTCCAAGTTGATGCTGTACGTGTGGAGAAGGAACTAGCTGTGTATGTTTAATCTGTCATCATTTTACTCATTATCTATATTTCCTTTGCCATTGATTACTGACTGAGCTGTATATATTCTGTTTTGCAGAGCAGAGTTTGATGGATACTATGAAGGGGAACTGATAATGGCAAGGCATTCTTGCTATGTTAATGCTACTTTAGTTAGAACTCAATCGAAACATGATTAGTTTAATACTTGTATATCCTCAGTTTTCTTGTGTTGGAAACTTGAGCTGTTCGTATCATTTTTGAGCTTATATTCTTCTGCTTCAGAGATTGTTTTAGTAATAGAAACATAACATATATTTATATCTTGTAAAGATAGTTATAATGGTTCAATTTTGTTATAGTGTCTAGGGTGAGTAATTTTTATTCCATTTTCTTGTAAGATAACCTTTGAAGCATCGTAAAGATAGAATCTTCAACTTCTAGTGATAAATATTCTTTAGCAATGCATCCAGTCTCATGTAGAGTTAGATCTTGTTTGCC
This sequence comes from Pelargonium tetragonum, assembly GCA_036897445.1. NCBI lineage: Eukaryota > Viridiplantae > Streptophyta > Magnoliopsida > Geraniales > Geraniaceae > Pelargonium > Pelargonium tetragonum. The sequence continues at coordinate 1,793 of JAYMTL010000261.1, read as the reverse complement.
TTGTCATTGGCAGCAATTGCAAACATACAAAATGGCGAGTCCAACCACATTAGAAACAAAATAACTTTGTTGCTGCCTATGCTACCGCAAACAGGTACATGTGTCACAATAAGGAAAGTGCAATTGTTTCTTTTCTATGTAAAATGACATAATCAGCTAGGTGCCTGTTTATCAAATTTACCCTGTAGTAGTACTAGTCATACTCTCATTATATATGTTCATAATTTCTGTAGGTAACTCTTTCTGGTAACCAACAACCTCTGCGTACTGAGATAACTGAGGCTGAATGGAACTAGGAGCTGATGTAAGTGAATATTTTGAGAAATAGTATCAATCTCATTTTGTTTTTGGTTTTTCCAAAACCAGTTCTGTTGCAGATTCACTGGTTAGTATTTATCGACGAAGCTTCAATGGATTTGCTGCTAAACTCACTAAGGATGAGAAACAAAAGCTTTATAGTAAGTACAACTTGACACATTTTATCTCTTGATGGATCTGACCTCAAAATAATATTTATTGGATTTTGACAAATTTGATGAACTAGCTAATGATTTATTTAATTCAGAATAATACTATATACTCTGATTTGAACGAGTCTTTCATGCTAATTAGTTGTTGTCGTGTTCTTGGAAAGCAGAGCTGACAATTTGTGGCATATTTGTAGTTCGTTTGTGAACTAGCTAATGATTATTTACTAAGATTTGGTTTATGAAAGATCAATGCCCTATTCTCTTATTATTCTCTTGTTTGAAATTGGAGAGAACATTTTATGAGAAATAACCAATAAGTTGAGTTTGGGTCAAGCAATTAGTATGTGCGTTTGGATTATTTTCGGTTGGAGTTTTGTGGAAATTGAAATGTTAGGATATCAGATTCGATTTAATTCTTTGTTATTTCACTTCAGTGTGTTGTTTCTCAAAAAGCTGTTGTTTCATTTGCGAAGTTTCTTAGATATTATTGTTCGGTCACTTGCTCGGTTTGCTATGGTTTTTGCAGACTGTGAGTTGGATTTTAGAATGTTAGTTCTTGTGGTTTTTGCCCTCTGAAGTGTCCTTGTGCAGTAATATGAAATTAAGAGTTCATTGAACATGCTATTGGTCTGGAAATTTGTGGCATTTTTTATGGAAAACTAGTTAATTATGATTGTGATGCTGCCAATTTACATTTAGTTTTAGTATTAAATTCCTAAAGCACAGTATCCACTTTTGGCCAAATTAATCTCCAATTTAGTTTACATAACATCCACTTACTGTGTGGTCTAGCAGTTTTATTTATAATAACATGGTTATAATGATTGTTTTGGTTTTGTGTTCGGAAGATGATGATTACGATCCAAGGTTTGTAAAACTAACAGAAAAAAAGAACCCGTCATTGCTCTTCCTTCTGCATTTTATTTTTTTCTTCAAGTTATTCCCTCTGATACTTAGTATTTGATACCAAGATTTTCTTTGTCTTCGTCATAGTTTAATGACTCAGTTGCATATATCTGTCACATTATCTTATGTTGTCGTATTTACTTTGGTTTATTTTTGAGATATGTTTTTGTAAAAAAATAAATTAGGTTTATGTTTATAGTGTTTTTCTCAAACATTCAGATTCATGCTCTTAAAATTGTTTAACGTCGAATTGTGTAATTATGTCTCATATCAATTTAATTTTATTGGTTTTATCTTTTATGTCACGTGAAAGGTCAAACATCTGCTCCTTACCCTCAGGAGCAAATATGGATCTTTCCTCAAAATAAAAAGAACACGTGAAAGATCAAGCATGTGCTCCTTGCACTCGGGAGCAAC
>JAYMTL010000260.1:0-10024 GCA_036897445.1 Pelargonium tetragonum | reverse complement strand
CACCCATTTAAAGATAAAAATTTAAATTTCCAAACATATCGTATAAACATGACCTATATAATTTAAACATGTCAAATACATCGGGTAATTTTGGGTCAGTATTAACCATTTATTCAAATAAGTCGTGCAATGTTGTGTAATAATGAACCAAATTGTTTAAACGGGTTATCCATGTCAACCCGCTCATAAACGGGTCACGTTTATGTCATGTAATGATGAACCTATTTGTTTAAATATGTTAGTTGTGTCAACATGATCATAAACAAGTCGTGTTCATGTCGTGCTCACTACAAGAGAAGCAATGACCAGCGACGACGTCACGACGAGGGTGATGAAACTAAAAACGGTGTTGATCAGCAATAAAATTTAATATGCAAAGTACGTCAACACACAATATGAGTATTTTGTAAATGGCGGTCATAACATACGTCATTGAGAGGCGTCGCTAAATTTGTTGCCAAACAAGTTGCTACTTACCACGGAGGTCGTTGCTGATGAGGATTTGTGACAGATTATCTAGTATTTGAGAAATAAATTTTCGTCGCATATCACTATTTATCTTGTAGTGGTTATTCCGTTTAAAAAAACGATTTGTATTGAGCTATATGTTTATGAGATATTTAGTTTGTTATAACATTTCTAATTTAACTTTTTTCTGTAGAAAACAATTAAAGTGTTGAAACTATGTCGTCTTGATTTCTGGGTTTCCCAAGACTTAGATCTAGATAGAAAGCTTGGGCTTGGACTTTGGGCTTGAAGTCTTGATGGGCTTCAAGTCCTTGCTTGATGGGCTTGAACTTCACGCTTGGGCCTTGAAGTCCTCTTTGGGCTTCAACTCCTTCTTGTAGGCTTCGTGACTTGGTCCGAACCTGCGTACAAAACGCACGACTAAGTGGAGCCCCGGATGTGTGCCCAGGAATTTGCCTCCAGTGTGCAAATAAGTCACTTTGCACACAAATGGGGTTGTAAAGCTAACCAGCTAGTTCTTAGGATTAAGCGGTGCCAGACCAAGTTAATCCACGAAGAACACTCTAGAACACTAAAAACTTTCTTCGAGAAAGTATGAAATTCGCAGAGAATCGCTAGGAGTTCGACCTGGCTTTCTGTCTTAGTGAAGTTCAGAATCTTAATGCTCTTGTGGGAAAGAGGGAATGAATTTACCTTTGGTATGAGGTCCTATTTATAGGCACCCAAAATACCTAGAGATGGAATAGAATTAGGAAATTGTTAAAGAGAAGGACTCTGGGAGCTAGGGTTTAGGGTGTGGCTAGCCACATAGGTGGGCATTAGGGCCGGCCACAGTGTCTCTTCCCCACTGTGACTCCTCTTTCTTGTTTTCTTGTTTGTCTCAGCTTCTTATATGGGCTCGTGGGCCTTCACACCTTTTTTGGGTCTCCTTACTCTCAAGATTTTAGCCTCCTTTAGGCCTCCTTGTTCTCAGGAGTAAGCCCGTTAGCTTAAATTGGTCCATTAGGCCCAAAATCAATTATCTTTGACTTTGGCCCGTTGACCTTTGACTGGTCAAACGATCCACGTGTCGCTTTCTCATTCATCGGAATTACTTCCAATTTTTTATGTAGTTCAATTGACGTAAATTTATTGTTTATTAATTTACAGCAACAGCGTTAGCAAGACTATCTATTCCCATTTTGTTGCTCTTGTTATCAATAAATAATGAGTAATAGAAACACGATAAGTTTTGATGTTACCGCATTTTCAAACAATTTATTAGCCATTAATAAATTTTAAACGATGAAGTAATGATATTTCAAAAATAATAATAAAATCGACCACTATCGAGATGACACGTGACGTCAAATTGCGACATCGTTGTACATACAAGTCAAGTGCAAAGCAGGAGCCCACTAGCTGTTTGGTTGGGTCCTTTGTTTTTATTTTGATTAATTGAGAGGCCTAAGCTCTTGAAGTCAAAGGGTAACTTAGGGTTGTTATTACTCTTGTTTTTGGCTGCTGAAAATGAGATTTTTTAGAGGGACAAAAATAGAGAGGTGTTGCTGGAAATTTCCTCCACAGGTCAGCCACGTTGAGTCGATCATCCACGGAGATTAGATCGTTGGATTGCTCTAATTTTTGGACAGTTTTTTCACCTTGTTGATATCTGCCTTTTCACTGGAGAAATTTTCGATGGGAGGTCTGCAAGTGTGTCAACTGAGCTTTGGGCAGACAGCTCTTTTTGGGTGATATTTTCTCTACTCCTAATTTGTTCTTGATTCCATATTACATAATGATTGTATGCCTCTAGTTATATCTAAAGAGAACATTGTGTATTCCCATTATTGTTGATAGTGGAGATTTTGGGGTGGACTCCAGTCCCGTGGTTTTTTCCCGCTTTGGGTTTCCACGTAAAAATTGCTTGTGTTCTTTGGGTTGTTTATTTTTATGTGTGTTGAGATTAGTGACTACTTGTGCATATAATGGTTGCTTGGTTGTGCTTTATTTGTTTACTTCCTATTAGGTTCAAACAAGCTTTTGAGACTTTCCGCCGTTTCGATCCCAACACTAGCAACCCGAACGCCCAACACTAGGTTTCCAGATGCTCAACCGAAAATCTCATCTGAAAGACACTCACAAGGATCCTGCTCGAAAGCGCTCTTTCAGTGAGGGGCACATCAAGTTACTAGCCAAAAGAACTCACTCATGAAGTCGCTCTCCCAAGAACCTCACTCATGAGGGCCTTACACCACGGAAAAAACATAGGGGAAAGCGTTTACCCCTCGTGAGTTTTTCCGTTCCTACATTTTTTACCTCATGGCTCGTCTCCACCGCAATGAAATACAAAATATGTTTCCAACGAGATTCATGGCCACAACAATAAACCCCACGACTCCTTCCTCACCAAGGTTCATGTACTTGCCAACTTGCTCTTAATTACTTAACTCGTCGTTAACGTTCCACTCAACTTCGTTGCAGTGCGGAAGAGTTTCTAGTTGTGGTGTACCTCACAGTTGTAACAAGGACCATAATCACATCTTTCTTCTGCATCCTTAAACTCGTTTTGTCCCGCATAATTCATGTATTCTGAGATCCCCAAGACCCTTCAAATTAATTGACAAGTCCTACCATATGGGTACTCCAAGGCTATTAAGGCCACGAATACTTTGAGACTCTTGCCTCTCGAAGAAGGGACTCTTACCTCTTCAAGGTACCCAATAAGGCCTTCAATTACAATGAGGATCACCCACCTTTTATGGAACATATATATGTACTCGGCGAACAAGAGAGACGCTTAGATTCATTGAAGATCTAACGATGATTTTCACCTCTAAAGCTCAAGAGAGGTCTTTTAACCTTCCGGTGAGAACTTGAATATGAGGGAAGCAAACTCCATGCCCAAAAAGACTACCGAGGACATGCACCAAGTTCCTAGAGGTTCCCACGAAGCGAGCGACACATACATAGGTACAAAGGAATACTAGAGTATGACTCCTACGATCTAATTGTTTGATTTTGAGAACATGTTACATTAAGCGCGTGCTTAAAATTTTAAGACGAACCGGATGTCATTTTGCCATTTTATAGCAACATGTCAGAAATGTGAATTTTTTTCTTTCAAATGTGCTAAGTTCACTCTCAAATTTTATGCTCATTTTCTAAGCACATAAATGAAAGAATTCAACATTTTTGTTTTTGGGTGTAATAAAACTTGACCAGACATACAATTTGTAATTAATAAATTATAGTATTGAAAACGTCAATAAATATGCATATGAAATTAGAAAGAAATAGTGTGTTGAAAACGTAGGCAAATATGTCAGCATTGAAGAACGTTCAAAGCCCAGCTCTCTCTTCCTAGGCCTATAAATAAATATATATTCAATCATCCTCATTAGTAAATAAAATAAAGAGAAGAGAAGAGAAGAGAGAGATAGAGAAATGGGTGCAGGAAGAGGAGTGAGAAGAATGAAGCTGGGGTCACAGGGGCTGGAGGTATCAGCTCAGGGACTAGGCTGCATGAGCATGTCCGCTGCCTTCTACGGCCCTCCCAAGCCCCAATCCGAGATGATCGCTCTCATCCACCACGCCATCAACTCCGGCATCACCTTCCTTGACACCTCCGACTTTTACGGCCCTCACACCAATGAAATCCTCATTGGAAAGGTAATTAAATATTTGTCACGTGGCTCATGCACCGGTACAGTACTCATTGTCTTGTGAACTTTAGTCACCACACTCCGATACCTTAAAAAGAACCAATTCAACTAAAAGGTTAAACTAATAGTTGGCGGCCTTTTTATACCGTAACAATACATCATGTTTCTTATATATCAATTAAGAAATGGCATATATGATATTGTAGGCTCTGAAGAAGGATGGGATGAGAGAAAAAGTGCAAGTGGCCACCAAGTTTGGGCTCCCCACCGATTCCACGGTAGATCGGGTGCGGGGCGACCCGGAGTATGTGAGAGCCTGCTGTGAGGCTAGTTTGAAGAGGCTCCAAATTGATTGTATTGATCTTTATTACCAGCACAGCATCGACACTACCCTGCCCATTGAAGTCACGGTACCTATATATATATATAGTAATATATACTTACTATAATTCATCATTTGTACGTACGTACATCTTTAATTTAATTTAATTTAATTATATACGCATGCATATATGCGTGCAATGCAAGATGGGGGAGCTGAAAAAACTTGTGGAAGAAGGGAAAATAAAGTATATTGGACTATCAGAGGCCTCAGCTTGTACCATCAGAAGAGCTCATGCTGTTCATCCAGTAACTGCTGTGCAGTTGGAGTGGTCCTTGTGGACTAGAGACATAGAGCAACACATCATTCCTACTTGCAGGTCACCATCTCTAAAACAATTTACTTATAATAACTCCCTCCTTGAGTTTGTTACAATAAACGCACATTGAGCCAAAAAAGTAATTGAACTCTATCCACCTCATTCTTAATTAATTTTCACAAAAGTCACACTCATGTTGAGACATACAATACAATATCAGGGAACTTGGCATTGGAGTTGTTGCTTACAGTCCTCTAGGAAGAGGATTCTTCACTTCAGGATCAGCTGGGTCTGCAAACGCTGTTAAGAGCTTGACAGATGACGATTATCGAAAGGTTGGTACGTACGTACGTACTTAATTGGTAGCTCGATCATAGTCTCGATAACGTGTACGTGTTTGATTGTAACGTGATTTGATTCAGGATCTGCCAAGATTCCAACGTGACAATCTTGAGCACAACAAAAAGCTATACAGACAAGTTAACGAAATGGCTGCAAGAAAAGGTTGTAGCACATCACAATTGGCACTCGCATGGCTTTATCACAGAGGGAACAATATACAGATTGAAGTGTGCCCCATACCAGGAACCACCAAGATTGAAAACTTAAACCAAAACATTGGTGCTTTGTCTGTGGAATTAACAGCGCAAGAGTTGGTTGAGCTTGAATCCATAGCCTCGGCAGATGCCGTAAAGGGCGACAGATATCCAGGGGGCATACCCGTCGCTACTTGGACTAATTCTGATACGCCACCAATGTCTTCATGGAAACCTATCTAGCTAGAATTTTTTTATTCAAGGGTTAACATATTTGATCATTGTTTATGGTTGGCGTTGAGTTACCTATTGTTAGTTGATGTGTTTAGGACTGCTGAGTCAACTATTGTTTAGTTTGTTCCTGTTTGTTTGGAGTTTTGTTATCCATTTTCTGTTATCATGTCATTATCTTAGGTCCATGATTTTAGTAAGCTGTTACTTTCAAGCCTTTAAATAGAGTTTGCTGATAATAAAATAAATGAGCCTTTCCATCAATTAGAAAGTGTAGTTTCCTATTCTCTTATTCTTGCACTAAATTAAAGTTCCCTTATTCTGATTATAAATAACAACATTTGGTATCGGAGCTTTCTTCTTACGGGACCTTTTGTGAATTTCAACTATCATGGAGGTCGAAACCAGTTTCCCCTCAATTGCTCCGCCGGTGTTTGACGGTACAAGATTTGGGTAGTACGTATGGAGACGTACTTGGAGGCTTTGGATCTTTGGGAAGCAATAGAAGGAGATGATGAAGTCCCTGCTCTTCCGGACAATCCTACCATTGCTCAAATCAAGTCACACAAGGAGAAGAAGATAAAGAGGTCTAAGGCAAAAGCTTGTTTGTTTGCTGCCGTCTCTTCTACGATCTTCACTCGTATTATGTCTTTGAAAACGGCAAAAGCCATTTGGAACCATCTCAAGACATAATACGAGGGAGATGAAAGAATCAGAGGAATGCAAGTTATGAACTTGATTCGGGACTTTGAACTGCAGAAGATGAAGGAAACAGAGTCTATCAAAGAGTATTCTGATAGATTGCGTAGTATTGCAACTAATATCAGATTACTTGGGACAACCTTGCCAGATTCAAGGATTGTTGAAAAAATCCTTGTTACAGTGCCTGAAAAATTTGAGGCATCAATTACAACCTTAGAAAATACTAAGGACTTGTCAAATATTACTCTTGCAGAACTTCTAAATGCATTGCAGGCACAAGAACAGCGAAGAGCTTTGAGGCAAGAAGGTGCTGTTGAAGGAGCCCTACGTGTCAAGCATCATGAGACTGCAAGAAGTAACAAGAAGGAAAAGTTCAAATTTAAACAAGGCTCTACCGGAGAACTAAGTGCCAACAACTATAGAAGTGGAGCTGGAAACAAAAAGGGACCTCATCCTCCTTGTCAACATTGTGGCAGAAAATCTCATCCACATTTCAAATGTTGGAGAAGACCAGACGCCAAATGCACTAAATGCAACCAGATGGGACATGAAGCTGTGATTTGTAAGAAGCAAAATCAACATGGTGAAGAGGCCCAAGTTGCAGATCAAGAGGAGGAAGACCAACTTTTTGTGGCCACTTGCTTCTCAAGTAAAGAATCAAGTGAAAGTTGGCTAATTGACAGTGGTTGCACCAACCATATGTCCAATGACAAGGAACTGTTCAGAGATATGAAACCAACTAACAACACCAAAATCAAAATTGGTGATGAAAGATATATCTCAGCCAAAGGAAAAGGGCAGTTGCAATCACTACAAGTTCAGGTACAATTTTTTTTTTTTTCATATGTTCTTTATGTTCCTTGCCTATTCATCCTCTGGTTAAACCTTTCTTTCTTATTTTCATTTTGAAGGGTTGGAATGTAATGTGTAATGTATTTGTAGTTTGCTAGATCAATACAGTGTCTAGTGTTTTGAGATGTTGAGCATGTATAAAGAGGTTGAAACTGTAGGGTATCCTCGTTTACTTTGCTTTGATGGTTAGAAGATTCATATTCCTTTGTGTTACCATCTCTTGGGTAACTTGGGTTCTTCCATAATCAATGTTGCTGTGTTGCAACCTACCCTTTAAGGTTAATTGGTTTTGCTCCTTATATTTGTGTTGTGTGAACATAGTAGCAATACCACTGGCACTTAGGGTTAATGATTGGTTTTTTAATTGTTCTTCTAGCAAGCGTTGTTCTTAGGAATTTATTATGGAATATGGACAGTCTGTCTATTCCTTTGTTTTGTACATTATGTCAAAAAGAAAATGAACGCTTCAGATGTTATGTTTTGCTTTGTGTTTGAGGACACTTGAATAAGAAAATTTTGATATTTAAGAAGGCATTAACATTTTTTTTAAAAGAAATAAAATAATATGATGGAAAAAGAATTGAAGTCATGTTTTCAATTTTAGAAATATTAACACTCCATAATTATCATTCGTACTCAACTCAATAAAATGGTTATAACTATAAGCCTTCTTTTTTTTGTTCATTGGCGGTCAGAGTTGTGCTTGCTGCAGCTTCTGTCCCTTCCTCATTCACTTCAGTGAAGGACTTGTGATGTATACTTGAAACATATAGCTTCTCACTGTAAGGAGAATCTACCATCTCAGTGAACTCTCCTGCATTCTCAAAAGCTAGTGTTAGACCCAACTCTTTCATGTCATCTGAAGTTTCAAATTCATACGAGAATTTGAATTTTGGGATCCAAAAATGTGTTACATCAGTCAGGGGTATCTCAAAATCTTGATTCAAGAACCCGGGTTTAGAGTTGAACATTTGAACTAGATCCTGTAGACCATTCTTTTCATTTGGAAGGAAAAAGTAGATGGTGAATCGGCTGCTCTCTTGACCATTTTGGTATGGGATTTTAAGAATCTTGTAAGTTTCTTGGTAGTTATCTCTAAAGAAGTGTTGTTCCTCTTTCTCACTGGTCATGAAGGGAGCTTTAACAATCTGCCCATTGAGAAGGTGAAAATCTCTTGCTTTAGTCATCGAAGTGTCGAATTTTCTATCCCATGATCCTTTGAAATAGAGTGCATTGGCCAAGACAAGTGCTGTGTTGCTGCTCAGTGAATCTGATGGAAGGAGCTCTTTTATGAGTCCTTTGGATGCATTTTCAGCCCACAAATTCACTTCTTCTATTACTTCATCAGCCTTAAGATGGACAAAACCAGCAAAAGATGATTTAGAGAAATTAAATGCACTAATAAGATGATGGACAAACATATATAGACAGTATATATGTATATACCTTGGTCACAAAATCAACTTGTTTGACACTGGCTTTGTAAACATCTTTGACAATGTCCTCAAAAGAAGCCTTCAAACCAAAATTTTTTTCAACCCAAAAACCATTGATGAATGATAAGATTGGAGCAGTTGTGTCCTCATTTGTGCTGAGCAGTGATGTAAGAGCAACAATCTGTGAAGATGATAAGTTGAGATCTTTTATACTTTCTGATCCCAAGAAAGAAAGAAGTTGTTTTAAGGTATGACCTTTAGATCCTGTAGCTGCTAGGCTCAACACAAGATGGAGTGAGAAAGGGGAGGCCACAAAATTGGACCCCTTTTGAGCTTGTTTTAGCAAGATTTATGCAGAAATCAGTGTTGAAGCAAGCTTGAGACTCCATTTGTGATTATTAGTGAAAAGCTACTGGTATTTTTGCGGTAGACTAGTACTTGTGTGCCATAAATAGGCAGATTTGCAGGGTGGCGTGTACAATGCGTGAGAATTTTTATGTAATGATTGAACATACCAATGTTATGTTACAATCAATATTTAAACTCAGCTAATCGCCAACGAAAGCCGAATGCTTGATATTAAGGAATCAACAACTATGAGACATATCACAGAATATTATTTATGGAAAAAGTAGAACATTGAATCCATAAAACAACACAATTCCTCTGCCTTGTAGAGATGGCATATTCTGATTCGGCTTACCACAAGTTTTCATTATGTTCAGAGCAAGAAAATTGGTCATATCAAATCTTCACTTTCATTGTGCTAAGATTTTACTTATTTTGACAGATTAAGTACTTATGCTCAAGAGGCCAAAAGGGGATTGAGCACAGCTCCAATGAAGAACACAGTCTTGCATTGTGATAAAAAAATAAGTTTACTTTAGCAGTAACCACTCCCACTCCATCCCAAAATAAGTTTTATGTTTGCCTTAAATTTTTGTCCCAAAATAAGTGTCTTCTTCTCCTTAATTTTTTTCAAAACAGAAATAAGGACACTTCTTTTGGTACGAAGGGAGTATTACATTAGTTGATATCCTTATTACAAATTTCTGACCATATTAACATGTTTAATTGAGAACAGAGTTACAGCAGGAACATCCTGGAAAACATTCCATGAAGTTACTTCTTAGTGATTCAAACATGAAGTTTAGGTCACAACAAATTGGAGCTTGCTAGTGTAAGATTGTATACTAAGTATCAACCATTGCTACTAGTATATATGAAAGTAAGATAATTTTACATAATGTATGTAGCCATGTAGGCATAATGTGCAGATGGTGAAGGAAAATTCTTGTCCATGTACATAAGTAAGTCGCATAAACAAGGCTCCGTTCTAATGATCAAACATGGAAAACGATTTCTGAACATCTCTGAGAAAGTACTTGGAGCTGATTGTGGCCGCGGTAGGTGCAGGATTCGGAGGAAGTGAAGAAGGGCGCGAACTCTTCGAGGACTCGTTGGTGCTAATTTCTCTGTGATCCTCTTCTTTAATGGTATCGAGCATCTGCGTC
>JAYMTL010000259.1:0-10039 GCA_036897445.1 Pelargonium tetragonum | reverse complement strand
TAAATATCACACCACGCACCTTCAATCTTATCGAGGATGGAGCATGAAGAGCATGATCAAGCTTAGCATAAAATTCACGCACCACTTCGAGAGACCCTTGAGAACGGGGATGTTCGGCTAAAAAGAGACCTATTGCAATTAAGGAACAGTGACCTAAAAAGAGATGAATCGGTTATCTAGAACTACATCTGATCTGACCATAACTGCCCCTCAGACCTCAGTCTCTCTTTAAGGTAATCCATCCTTGAGTTTTGCTAGATATCTAGAACAGTAGGATCTGCGCCAGATTATTGTTAATGAGAACCTTAGCGCTCTAATAATCTAATTCTTCAGCAATTCTATCTCAAATATATGTCTAAGCTAACAATAATCCAACCTGAACAAAGGAACATGTAGTTAGCACCTTAGCCTAACACTATGCAGAACCAATACTGACATGTGACACGATTCACCATTTGGAAAAAAAACATACGACACAATGCTTTACTAAAGATAAATAAAATATTCAGCTATAAAAATTGGCCACTCACACTGTTACACGTGTACTGAGCAATGTCACACAGCATATGTTTGTCATCCAGGCCAAGACTCAAGCAAAACGGAGTTAAAACGGGCAAAAGAAGCTCAATTGGAGCTAACCAGTGCAAGCCATGAGCACTGGTAAGCTAACTCTCACCAACTCCACAAACCTCCCAACAAGAGATGGAAAACCAGCTAATACAAGCTACATATCCCAATCATGAAAATGACAAATTGTATGGCAGTAAAAACAACCTTGTCTGTGCTACCCATCAATCTTCCCATGGTAAGTGTCATGATCATCTAAAACGTTACATGGATCTAGATAATAATTAAAAAAATCGGCAATGAATCTTCAAGACAAGATATAATACACAGCATAAAAAATGTAGAACATGAAAAAATTAGCTACATAATTTTAATATGATACAGATGACATTAAAGCAAAACCAGATTTATATTATCTGCAAGGACCTAGTAGTATATATGGAACATTATAAGAAAACAATGACTGAGAAGATTTCACTGAGAAGAGTTACAAAATATGGGAACATAACCACTTTTAGTTAAGATCATAAGAAAACAAATTATACCTGCCATGGCCTCTCCCAGTCAAGTGGCATTGGCCAAGCACCAAACCAAGCTCCAACAACAGCTCCATGTGCTGGTAGGCAAATCATATAATCTATTGGTCCAAGTGCCCTAAGAATAAACAATTTCACCATCTTATAAGCGCATAACTTCACCCAATGATTAATAGTAGTTAACAACATTACAAAACTAAGCCATGCCAGAAACTAGTGATTATATGAAATCATATCTACTCAAAATTAATGAATCTGTCAAACATATGACACATGCTTAGTGTAATGACACAAGAAAAAAAAGGAACTCACTTAGTATTGCCAAATATACGTTGCCAGTCGGCCCATGACGAACCAAAAACAGAAGCTGCAGGCACAAACTGCAAAAGCATAAATAGATAATTACGTATTAGCAGCACATATATCAAACATGTTATAACAGAAAAAAATAAAGTCACAGGAGAGCTGTGTGTGTGTGTGTGTGTGTGTGTGTCTGTGTCCACATACATATATATATGCATTGTAGCCGGTACAGATTAGTGGTATACAAAATACAAATATAACTAAATTCTTGAACCTTAATATAGAACTTGAAGTTACAAACTCATTCACCTAAACAAGTATTTTAGGATATTCTTCACAACCTTTTCTTTTTCCTTCTTTCTGATATTAATAATTTAGACAAGAAATCCCAGAACCAATTCCTTGAAAAGTTAAAAGCAGAAATTGGAATGCTTACAGTGAACAAGGACATCATAAGAGACCAGTTAATGGTCTTTGGTAAGTACCTGTCACAAGAAGAAAGAAACGATTCCAATCAAAAGCAGGAAAGCTATCAACTTCAGTTACAAGGATAAAGAAACAAAATATTATAACCCATATCATTATATATGTTTCTGCCTCATATTCCTGAACACAAGACACAGTTGAGGTAGACCAGTAAAAAAATTAGCGGTTGGATGTCACAGATGAATGACCCCCATACTTGGTATTATTTTTTAACTGATAGAGAGAAAAATCAAAGAGGGTGAACAGATTATTGCCAAAACGGGTATTTGTATACCTGGCAATGATAAAAGGTCTTGTTTATGTGAACCCAAGCCTGCCAACCTCAACTGTGAGTTTTATGTTCAGAATTACGCTAGCAGAGATGTATTTAGTTTTGACCATTTAATTCACGTACTGAATGCCAACAGGCGCGCCCAAAGCAATAGCACCAAAAGCATTTACAAGAGCCCCTACAGAAAAAGAGATCAAAATTTCAAAATCGTGTAAACAGATAAACCACAAATTTTTTTGGAAAAACCCACCAAGAATAGCAGGCTACAGCCAAGTTCATATCATAGGATGTGTTCATTCACTTTAAATGTCAAGCATTTCGGGCTGCATGTAAAACCAATAATATATTCATGTTTATGTCAATATGTATTGCTAATCACATATTACATGAACAAATCAGGCCCTAGAACAGCTGAGGCAAGTCTAACATAAAGACATTATACCAAAACAAACATATACCAAAATTCAGTAATAGGGCTCCTACACATACTTGTTCTGTTTATATTTGTGGCTTGTCTAATGCTACCATTTCCCATCCAGAGAAGATGGAAGTATAAGACACGTATATGATATTGGCTAGATCCATTCCAGGCTCCATAAATGCTTATTTCAGTACCGAATAGTGCTGGAATAAATCTGTCCAACCAGTTACGTTAAAGTGCTCTTTGCCCTTACGCTTTAAATACTTCTCATTAACTCATTCTTCCATTGTTAATAACTTCACAACACTAAAACCCAAGATCTATCTCCAATTACATAATCACTTATAGCTACTCTTTTAGCTCAAGTCATTCATGTTTAAAATAGCCACCAAAACTGTGGAGAAAAAGTTAACCTCGAAATGCACCAAGTTCTGCTATAGCAGGATTGGTTGCCCCAACTCCTATGGATAAAAACTGCCCCATTGTATTGTTTGCAAATGTGAACCTTATGTCCACATGACCTTTTTAGAACACATTATTGTGCTTGAAGTAGTTAAGAACTACAGCATCCAGTACAAAAAATCTGCAGCGATCATCAATACACAGACATAATGCAATTCATAAAATCAAAATTCTCAAAAGTTGAAAATGAAAAGAAACTCATAAGCGGAAGATAACAAAGTGAAGTCTCAGACTAACCAACAGGAAGCGCTAGTATGCCTCTTCCCACAGCTTTCAAGTACTGTTAGGTCAAATAAAAGGAAATGTCAACTAGTTGTATTGTTCGAATTCCCAATTTTTCCTCGCAAACCAAAGAGACAATAAATAACTCGAAGACTCGACGGGGAGAATATTACCGAGCACTGATCACGATTTTGTCGAAAGCAACTGTATAAAAGGATCACGATTGGACACTCAATAGCCTAAGAACACAACAAATCATCCACACATAAAAAAAAATTAAGAACAGAAATAATTTCGAAAACATAGAACACTTTAAGAACCGAGTAATACCGAGATGAGACTGAGGGAGAGGGAAGGATCGGAGACAAGGTCGATGGAGAAGACATTGCGGGCCACCCAGAAAGCCGCGGGCAAGCCTAAACCACAAATCAGATGCGCCGTAAAAGTCTGTATAGCCGATAATGATTTCGATTCGGAGCCAATTTTAAGGTCTGACGATGAAGATGGTGGTGGTCCCATAGTCGCAGTGGTCGTAGCCTTAGTCTTCTTCCTCGTCTTCATTTTTTTTCTTCTTCCTCTGTTAATTGTTGGGTTTGATCTATCCGCAATTGTCTCTTCTTCTTCAGCGAAGAACTCAACAAGGTATCAAGGACCGGGACAAATGGGCCAATAAAATCCATAATAAAACTCGTTTTCTCTTTTCAATATTTTTTTTCTTTTTAAATAATTACGAATATATACTTTTATTTGTTTTATAACTAGGATCGAAGGTATGTTGGGCCAACTTATTTAAGAATTTTAGATTTTTTATTTAAAAAAGGATGAATAAAATATATAATAATAGGAATATCATTCTTATTTCGAGTTTTAAGGGGTTTTGGAGGCGGACGAGGGTAGTGATGATGGGAAATTGTCGGAGGACGTCGGGAGGGAGTTGGCAGAGGTTGCTCACCCTCAGGCAGTTCAGCTCTTGCAGTTTTTCACTAGAGTCGGCTTCGATTTTTGGGTCTGTCGGGTAAGTTGTTTCTCTTTCTCTTGGCATATCGGCTATTGTGACGTCCTGCAAGACATTGGGATAAGTCAGGGTAAGTCAAATTGGAGAGGAGAAGTTTTTTTTGCCGGTGTCTCTAATCTTTAAGTTTGATTGGTTTTAGGTTAGCTCTTATGTGGGCTTGTGATCGAAATTGGCGTTAGAATCTTGATTTTAGTCTTGTAAGATAAAATAAGGATTCTTGTTTTTTGATTGGTCGATGAGAATTGGACAAGAAATAGTGAGCTAATGTAATGGTGAATTGGGCTGTAGCAGCAAAGAAGAAAACTTGGGCTACTGGATAAGAAATAGTGGACAAATGTAAATGACTAATGGTTTAGGCACATGTATGTATGTAATGTAAGGGTGAATTGGTCATGTGCCTCAGCAACTGGTCTAAGGGAGAATTAAGAGAACTAAGAGTGATAGTTCAATCCTGGTGTTGAAAGTGTGATTTTGACATGAGTATGGAACGATCAAAGTATAAAACAGAATGCACATTGTGAGTTCTATTTATTGTAATGCAGTGATTAAGAACTATCACACCAAATTGATGAGTGAGTTGTATATAAACATTAGTGTTACAATGCTCCAGTAGTATTCCATTGCATTAAAAAAGAGAAGTACTTGACATTGCACAAATCAAAAATGGCTGCTGCAAACAAGTGAAAGTTTTATAGTTTTATTTATTTATAATTATTTAATGTATCTTCTTAAACTAACTTCCTCTGATTTGTTTGCAGAACACCATCTGCTGAAGTTGAAGTTGAAAGTGAGAGAGCGACAAATGACCCCGCCATTTACATCCCGGTCTTCAAAAGCGGAGATCCGAAAGTAGAAGGATTTCACAAGCGTGGCGTACTGGAGACAGTTTCTGATCTTCAGATGGCATTGGATACAATTAATGATAACGAAGAAGATTACAAGGGATATGAGGCGACTTTTCAAACTCGACAACCGGACGGAAGTTTCAAAACTGTATCTCTGCCACTGGATGGAGATGAAGTGGCTGACTATGTCAGAAAGATCGACCGCATTTTCATCTCTCGCATCATCCCTGACACAAGCGGGGCAGCCGCCGGAGAAGCCAACTCCACCCCCCCAAGCTCCACCTCCATCACGGGTAGCTCAAGTTCCACTTGAGACAGTAGTATCAGTTTCCTTTCGATGTTGAGATAGCAGTATCAGTTTCCTTTCAATTTGGTTGTGATATTGGTGTATTATGGGATTTAGAAATATGTTACTTTTGAGAATTGAATCTTGTTGCTGCCTTAAAAAAGTGAAAGTGCAAGGGTTGGAAACAACAATAATTTTGTATCATCTCAGGACTTGCACATGGATTCAGGATGAAATAAAGAGTTAATTTCTATCACTAAAACAGTTACATATTCGTAAAAAGATAATTTAAGTTCAGCCAAGTAAATCACTGCAGCCGCTAAAAAAGGCAAATAAATTAACCACTATAACTATAATAAATTGCCCTTCAAATGAACAATTCCAGCCCAATCCCATTGCTCCACATCTGCAATTCTCAAATGATTTAAAAAACAAAACAACCTTTTAGTGTTTAAAAAAAGCATTACAAGTAATATAAACAAATGAGACAATTGTTAGTTTGTTACACAAACCTGCAAGAAATGTGCAAGCAGACCTCATTCTTTTCTCCAGGAAACTTACTATTTGTACACCTCCTCCACTTCTTGTTCTCTCGGTTTCTGAGTCTCTGCATACTCTACTCTCCTGCATGTCATAAGCTCAATTACTTGATCAATCAACACGGTACAACAGTTCTTAACAGGACAGTAAAACTTCTAAAACCCATTTTCCCGTTTGTCAAACACACTTTTCGAGAGGACAGCACGAAAACACTGACCCTCGAGAAACCCTTAGCATTATGGTTTCTTCAACCTCAAGCAACACTGTCAACAATCTTGTTCTTCAAGCAACACAAACAAAATTAAGCATTTTAGTATTGATTTCACTTCCAAACTAATTACAATAACCATACCCAATTTTGCATACACTAGTCTAGTAGTTTAGTCCAAGTAACAAAGAAGCCTAATATCATGAGTGTTTACTTACTGAATTTGAGTTGTCAATTACACACACTACATCACAATTCAACAATTATTCACATAACACTATGTTGAGATGGTGATTTGGAACTTGGAAACTGTACTTAAAGGGCGCAACTGCTGAAAACTCGATAATTGTTGAATTGGCAGGAAATATACAAAACTGGGGGCAGACCGACAAAAATGGTAGCTACTTGAGAGAGAGCAATCAATATTACACATTGAAGCTCTCTCAAAACTAGTGGCCAAAGCCAATTAATGGGATTCAAATATTCTCTCTATGACTTGTGTGACAACCTCTAATTTAGAATGAAACATCCCTCCATATGCCGTAGGTATTGGCACAATGGGGAAGTGACGTACACAAGAGGGATAGTTTTTCTTTGTTTCCTAACCATTCCTAATTCTATATAATAAGATTCAGACTCACAGCTACAACGGAAGATATGTGATGCTCAAATTATTAGGGTGTCTTTTCATAGACGTGTCTGTATTTCTTGACTTGTGTTTTGGGACTTCCTCCATCCAAATGAAGTAATATGCAGATGAGATGTGGAGTGAACCAATCTCTCATGTTTTGGGACCTTACAATTTCATTACTCCATTCCAAAGCACATAACATATATTTATAGGTTTATCCTCTCATCCATAACACTTCTTACTTATCGTTAACGTATCTGACATTGAAATAATGTAAAATTTATCACTACTTGACAAACTAGTTGGACACTTCACCTAAGAGGTTAAATTTTTAGGTTAGAGTAAAGTTTAATATAGTATCAAAGTTGATTTTGTTTGAGCTAAGTGACAATCTGTGTTGCCTCCCTTCTTGGTCCACGTGTCGTGTCTGTTGTATTGTCCACTATGCACGTGAGGAGAGTTAATTTATCCCATATTGAAGGAATGTGAAATTTCTCACCATGTGAAATTTCTCACCACTTGATAAACTAATTGATCCACCACCTAAAAGCTTAAACTTTTTATTAGAGTAAAGTTTAACACTTGCCTTGCCGGCTTATCCTATATTTTGATCTCTATAAGTCCCTTCTTTCCTTTTGATATCTCTTAGTCTCTCATTTCCTAAAGCTGGGAGATTTCATTGCAACTTCTAGTGTCTTTTGTAATACTATTATAGTTTACAGAAGATACTACACAATAATTTCAAATAATGAGCAAACATAGCATCATATCACATAATTGACAGTAAGCCATCAAACATGTACTAAACAAGATGCAATTGTAATGTAGTTTAGTAATTTACCATGGAATATCCGTTAGTTTCTCTCTTTCAATTTTAGAGAGCATAGGAACCGACGTTGGCCACCATGGGAGCACAAATGGAAGGAGAGTATAAAGCCCCCACTTGTACTCGGGAAGCTTACCTACAACTTTCCACATTTTTCTCGGCATATCACACATGACAACACAATTTTGGCATCTCAAATACACAATATCCCCATCATTTGGGTGGATACCAAAGACCACAGTCTTAAGGGACGCTGAGCTCTTTGCATATTTCAGCAGCCAGGAATCATGTGTAGGTGAAGTTAAATCATTGAAGTTAATCTCGTGCGCCACAAACCATTCACCATTTTTACTGTCCTTGAGATCCCAAACAGTTAAAGTCGTCCTTTCGTATGAGAGACTGGTAGATCGGAGGTATCCTCGGCATATTCCAAACCAACCATTTAGTCCGATTTTGCTCTCCGGTATAGGAATGTAATGGCATGTACAGTCCCTTGGATTAAAGGCGATAAATTGCCTATCACGCCAATAGACAATGCCATTGCAAGTAACAACTAAAGTGTTAGAGGGCCGCACATAGGGGCAACAATGGGGCGGGCGCTGCACAACATATGAGGTCCACTTCCAAGTCTTGGAGGAGAAGATCTCAATCTCATATTTTGAGACATTCCCATCTTCTCCAACCTCATCACTTGTCACTGGAACACACACCAATTTGAACTTGTGCACAAAATTGAAATTGCTACCTTCATCGCCATCGTGAGTAAACCCTACTTTAGTTGCTCCCTTGTCGGTGTCAGTGAAGCTCCTCGCTCTTTTGCTGGACAGAGGTGGAGGCGTAACAGAGAGCCATTGCTTCGTGAGGGGATTGCAGATGAAGTAAACACTGTGATCGAAGACGCTAGGGCAGCACACGAGCAAGCCTATGCAGGAGGAGGCGAGAATGCAGATGCGCTCTGGTTCTTCGCAGGGGAGGAAGTTAAGAGAGAAACCATTGTTGATTGATCTGAAAAAATCTCTGTTCTCTTTGAAAGGCACAATTATGTTGCGAGGTATGATCTCGTTTAATAGATGACTAGTGTTGATGATGCAAAATGTCTCACGCGGGTTCCGATCAGTTTTCCGGCGAGTAAAACGGCGAACGAAATAGTGATCGGAATCAGAAGTAGGGTTTATGAGATCGAACCATCTTTTGCAGACGCACTTGCATCGAGTTGCAGATTTGCTGCCGGAGAGGCGGTGAAGGATTTCCACCAGTAATTCGTCGTCCAAACGCTCGATCGGAGACGAAGAAGAGGAATTAGGGTTTGGATTTGATGCTGACGACATTTTTCGGATCAATCTCTCTGCTTGTCTTCTTTTCAGGTTAGTTTGGCTTCGCAATTCGCGTGTGGATGGATTCTGGTAATGTGGTTATCTGGTGGGAGTTCACATCTTTAAGATTTGGAAAATTGACATAAATCACCTATCAACTTTCACAAATTGCTTCCTTGAACTTTGGTCAAGGACAATCAAAATATCATTATATTCCCTCCGTCCAAAATGAGTGTCCTCCTTTCTATTTTGAAAATAATTAAGGAGAAGTTAGTTAGTGTGGTATATTTACTCATGTATCCTCATGAGTATGTGTTAAGAGATCCTAACTAACATCTTTTAAGGTTATTATTGACAATTCATGCATAACTAACTTACTAGATGAGAAAACAAGACACTCATTTTGGGACAAAAATGCAAATGAAACAGGACACTCATTTTAGGACGGAGGGAGTATGTTTTAGAGTTAAATGGCCGAATTATCCTTCATTTTTTATTTTCTCCATTTTTGAAACACAAATAATAAAAATAATATTAAATTAAAAAAACATATATTAGAAGAGGAAAAGATGGCTCGACAAAGACAACAACGGAGAAAGTGGAGGATGAGATCGAGCAATGTTAGACTCCGGCGGTGATGGCGGTCTTGGACTGTTGAACGGAGTCGAGTCCGGTGAAGAATGACAATGGAGAAGGAGGAGGAAGCTCCTTGAAGTACCAACGAGTTTATGAAATTTTCGATCTCGAAATAGGAGGATGAGATTGTGTCTTACCGATAGTGGAGGAGGATAAGCGGTCAATCAAAAAAATGGGAGGCAATCCTGCCGCGGGGATTTGAGGGCGGCCTCGGCCATGAGGGACCGGGGTGTTAGAATTAGTAATCCTAGTTTAATTAGGATTAGTAAATTAATGTGTAGTCAAACAAGTGTAGTAATCCTAGTCCACTTAGGTTTACTTAGCTAGTTAGTATTTTTAGTTTTAAGTATTATGGTTTCTGATGATGTACAAAAAATCAGAAATAAATTTAGCCAGTGAAGAGCCTACACGTGGCTAGGCGACTAGTCAAAGAGTCAACGAAGGTAGGGGGTCAAAGAGACCTGAAGACTC
>JAYMTL010000258.1:0-10043 GCA_036897445.1 Pelargonium tetragonum | reverse complement strand
CATTATAGCAAAAACCGGCTTTTTAATCACTTATATACAAATTTTCTTTATCTCAGCCTGTATACTTTACTTTAGTATAGTTTAAAGTGAGTAGTTCTGTTTTTATGACTCTCGTAATAGTAAGTAGTGTCTTTTTTGTGGAGTATATAGAAGTGGTAAAATACCGGAGAGTCGGTATGCAAGGGTTCGAACCCCTTTGAACTAGCTAAAAAAAGACTATCAAAAATTTACTATATGAAAATTCCTTCAATTATTCGCAATAACCAAGGGATTTCCTTGTTGTGTTGACGCGGTAGTCTCTTTTTTCTTATACATATTCTGCTTACAATACTGAAATAAAAACTGAATGTAACAAAGTCCGTTGCGTGGCTTAGATAGTTTCTATTTCTTGTACCACTTTCCATTACCTTGATAGAGAGTTTGGGTTTTTGTTCAAAATCGGGACTCGCGAGTTTTCTACCAGGCTTAAGTTTCGCAGTTGTTAATTTTTATTTTAGCGGACTTGGTCTTAAAATTGGGTCAAGCTTCGTGTTCGATAAACTTTGACATACTCTTTGTAAGTAACTTAGTGCAAGTCAAGGTTTATTAGGAAGCTCTCTGTTCTAATTATCTTATCACATTATTAATAAAGAATCCTAGTTTTTTAGGGACACAGAAACCAGCTATATGGCTTATTAATGCTGCGTTTCGGGAATATGGGGCAAAGAATTGTATAGTATATTTACTTATACTTATATCCTTAGATCTAAGTGTTTTCTCTAAAGGGCGCTCCTATTCCAAGATACAATCCATTTATATCTCGTCTCTTTCCGACTCTGTTGAGATATATAACAGAACCTAAAAAGCATACGCCATATTCCTGAGGCAGCTAAGGGAGTCGCAGTTTTTATTAGATTACAACTAACTTTTTTATTTTTATAATTTTATAATATAACCAAACGCGAAGTACATAATAGAAATAAATGGCTTCCCAGCAATTAGGGGCTTGCAATCCTTGTTTCAGTGGTTTAAATTATGTCACTAGTCTGTATTAAATAGAATTCCTAGTAAGGATATTAGTCTTTATCTTATTAACAAAAGGGACCTAAACATATTAACTTGAGTCAGAGTCAGATGGAAGACGTTAATGGAAAAAGGCTGCTGGGCCCGAACCAAGGGAGTAGCTAATATTACAACGTTTGATTAACACACTGCTTTTTTATACTCTGTCCTGGTAAGGGTTGGGCTCTTGTATAAAGACATAGTAAATTTACTAATCTCATAGAATCTTATTTTATATTATAACCTATCTTCTAGTTAGACCACCCCCCCTTTCCAAGTATGATGAGAATAAGATCACGTAAACGACATTATTATAATTATGTAGGATGTAAGGGGTTTTTGTGCTGCTACCATAAAACTAAAAGAAGGGCTATTACCTGAAATATTGAAACACTTTCTACAAGCATTTAGGATTGATTCGAACTGCGGGCACTACTTATAAATGACGAGTGACTCCATAGCTAACTTTTTTGAAATTGGGTATACTTTAGTATAGTTTAAAGTTAGTTCTATTAGTTCTATGTTGTATTGTCTTATTCATTTGAATTCCATTTGCTACAAAAAGAAAGTTTTAGCCTATATAAATAAAGGTAACCCTAAAAAGTATAGGAGTAAGAAAAGAAATTAGTATAGGTTCATATCTTGGCTTTTTGCCTGCTATGCCTTTTGTTCAACGAAAGATACTCTGGAGTCTATAACCCTTCCCTAAAGACTTTTGTTACTCATTGACTACTGTTATTGCAAGACACCCCGAAAAGGACACTACACAAAAGTCAAATCTCCCAATATATTAAGTCTTTCTACGGGAAACCCCAGCGACTCCTTTTACTTACAAGCTTAGGCCCTATTATTTTCCTTGTATCTGGATATATCGAAGCGTATAGACCAACAAAGCGCAAACCGACGGATTTTTATAATTTAGTCATTTTTATCTTATGTAGATAATTTGACTTCTGTCAAGTGGAGTATCAGATTCCTTTTCTCAACTGAACTAGTAAATCGAGCACAAGTTATATAGAAGTTCTCCTCTAAAATTTGTTAGGTTATTTTTCAATACAGAGTCTTAGTAATTAGGGAGAGGTAGGTTGTAAATAATATAGAGCTTAGTACTTTTTTTATAACTAGAATAAATTACTATATAGATAGGAAAATTTGTGGATAACCCCAGTACTAACAGTTGCATTCAAAGGCAATTTAATATAGTAAATACCCCTTGAGATATGACTCACATCGTGCTGTAATATGTAATATAGGTCCCACTAGAGAAAAGGATAGAACTCAATTTACTATGATTTAGGATTGATGTAAGATTAGATATCAGATATAAAAAGAGTATCTCTTTATTTTGAAATTAGTAGATAGAAACTCTCCTCTTTTGAAAAAAGCCTATTACTTCTGTACTTAGATTCTGAGTGTACTAATTTGAATATTAAATCTAAAGATTCCAATGCTATTTCTTTTTCAAAAGATCAGGTTATTAACTCTAGCTACTAATCGAAAGGCAGACAACTTGCTAAGTCACTTTTTTCTTGAGGACAACTATAAGTTCAATTAGCATAATTAAAAATTTATAAATAATACCAGAATTTATGAACAGTAGGAAACGTAATGAACTAGAATCCATAGGGAGTCTCTCCCTGTGGGTAAAGACGATAAAGGATCTTACCCTATGCATATCCTCATGAGCGTTATCCAAGCTTTAGTGTATACGCAGTTTTGCACTCCTATTGCTAAAGGCAGCTAGTTTCTTCAGGTATTCCGTTTTTACCGACCGGTATAATTAGGACACTTCGAAGTGAACAATATAACACAGAAGAAAATAATATATGCTTTTAAAAAATAGGGGTATCCCGAAATAAGTATAAGGTTTTCAGAATTGCTAGAGGAGCCGCTTTCCTGACTAATATAGGAAAAAAAGAAAAGTTTAGGAAGACTCCAATCAATATAGGTTAACTCGGGACTCGGGAGTATTCCTCTGTAGTGCGTTTTGTAACAGCTTAGTAGCGAGCATAATAGGAAGCTCTTCAATGGATATAAAAGAAATTTAGAGAAGCAAGTACGAGTCAAGAACTTTTCAAGCAAAACTCTAAGAGTGACAAGGCATCCTTTTTTTATAATGAGTTGAGTACACAAAGGTTAAAACCTTATCCTCAAGAATTTTATTAAGTTCCTGATACATAAAAAGTCAAATAAAAAAAGAGCAATATCTGTTAATATAAAACGACTTACGAGGCTCCTAGAATCAAAAACTCGCGGAGTAAGGAGAGATAGCTAACCCAATTCTAAGTATATTAAGTATATTATGAACCTAAGGTTTTCATAGAAATAACTTTAACTGCGACTTAATTTGAAAAGCTTCTCTTGGTTTTAGTTTATGGATATCTATGAAATAGAATGAATTTCTATCTAAGTGACTTTATCCTTTCTTTGGTTTTTAATAAAAGCCTTCAAAGGGTCCTTATACCAAAGAGGAAAATTCAAATTTAAAGAAAGAAAATATTTGAAAAACTACGCTGCCCCCGGTAGGCCGAGTATCTTATTAGAACATAAACCTATAATTTTAGTTTTTTATCTTATCTTAAGAGTCCAGTGAATTGGCTCGAGCTTTTGTAGTTTAATATGCGAAATTTCTATTATCGGAGTTCCCGGATAAATATATGAATAAAAAAATTTTTAAGGCGGGCTACTCATACGAGGACCCACTCAAGTGCAGTTTAGTATTTCTAAAATTCTTCAGGAAAGATAGAAATTTCAAGTCTCGGGGGTCTCTAAAAAAAATCTACAAAAAGAGAGGTGGGGTATTAACTTTTACGTAGGAAGCCTCTCTAAGCGAACCCTTCTGCTCCTAAAGGTTTCAAATTAGTGATTGGATCTTTGTAAATTATACAAACTACTAAAATCTAAAAAAATAGGGTACTACTTACAAAGTAGAGCCTGGGCTTTTTTCACGGATATTGTCCTTAAGGGGATTCTTCAAACGGGATAGTGTACTGTGAGGGGATATCCAGGGAAAGTCTCAACAAAAAAGGACATAGCTATCGAATAGGGTGTGAGAGATTTTATAGTCTTTAGTATACCTCTTAATTTGACTTAATAGGCAAGTAAAGCTTTCTGTATGGTTTATTAAGTTCTAATACGTAGTAGGGTTTATCCTACTAAATCCTCTCGACTCAAAATGTGGTGGAAGTGGGTGCTTTATCGTAAGCGGGTTCCATATCCTACATTTACTCTTATGGAAAAACTTTAGATCAATTATTCAGAGGAACTTCTATATTTAATTTATACCAACGCAAGGGTTTCAGCGCATAGAAAGGCTTTTAGCTCGTAGGTTAAGTGGGGCCTCACAAGAATCCTCCGGGGTCAGGTAGCTATGGATAACCCCTTTTATGGCAGGAGGCTAGAACCTGCAGTATTTAAATTAGAGAGAAGCTTTTACGCGTACCCCGGCTTATAAGAATATAGGTATTTTTAGGTTAGGTATAATCCCGCAATATATTTGTAAATCCTAGAATTTTCGCTATACGTAACAGGTAACCCCTAATTTGAAAGCAACAAAGAAATTGAAAACTATGTTGAATTTCTTACTTGAGGGAGTGCAGGAAAGGGTACCAAATACCCATAAAAATGGCTTTACTTACACTAATTCTAATTCCTCTGACAACAACAAAACCCTTTTTAGTGAGTTATACTCTATCAGGAGTCCTTAACTCTACTTTTCATCTAGAATATTTCCTTTTTATTACCCTTCTGTGTAAATTAGAGATAAGAAGCGCTTTTAAGACCAATACCTTAACAATCCTCAAACAAGGGACTTTAAACAAGGGACTTTCCGTGCTTTATAACGCATTTGATTACATTATAGATGCTTTTTTCTATAAATTTAGGAGGACCTTATTCAGTAAGGAATCCCCTCGGGTTAAATTTGTGCTTTATTGACACACAAGATTAAAACTAAGAAAAAGAACTCGGTGGATACGCATTAGAAATCCTATAACGTAACGCCCTAAAAGATTACGGGTTACTCTTTTTTATATACCTCACCCTTTTTCGATGCTCCCTCTATCTGGGAGTGCTCAAATCCATATTAGAAAGAAAGATAGGGCTTTTATAATATTAAAAGTATCCAGATGTGAGGCAGCTTGAGCCTCGGCGTAATAAAAAAACGTGGGCATATTTCACAACTTATGGCTATCTAATCTAGGATGGACTAAACTGAAGTATAAATTGATAATTGAAAGACATTTGATATCGTATTTCAATTCGTATATGCAGTGAAAATTTTAAAATTTTTTTATAAACAAAGAGGGGGCTCATATTTTAATAAAACGCAGTTAGCACCGGAGTGTTACTAGCGCTAAAACACCTTAAATTTATAAGGGGATTCCTGAACAATTAAAAAACTCTGCCATTAAACATTAAATGGGCTCTTTAGGAAAGCAGGATTTTATAGCTTATTTTGTTGGGTTACAGTACTGCCTTTTGGGGTCTGCATGAGACTTCAACCCTTCTTCGACATTTCTTTGTCATAACTTTTATACAAAAAACCTGAGTCAAGTTAGAATTCTGCTCGGGCTAAAGAAAAGACTAGAAATACTTAGACTGAACGTTCATGCAAATCCTAGATCTTAAAAAGTAAGTAAACCCGAAATCTCTTTTTTAATGAAAAGGTAGTAGCAGGGCATAAACTCTAAGGAACTCCTTTATATATATATTTTACTACACCCATATGTGCTGAATCTTTTATTCCTGGGAAGACTAAACCCGTAGGGTCAAAGCGGAGGGCGAGTTTCTAATAATTTATATAATAAAGAACGCGATTTGAGCGCCTATACCTATTTGACTGCGCTTATAACGTTTCAAGTAGCACTCTAATTTCCTTGGTACAGCTTATCTCAGCAGGATAAAGTAAAAGATTTAAAAAAGTCAAAATTTCCTTATATATAGTTCCAGGGACAATTTAAAAGTCCTATAATTTTCGTATTTTTCTACTGCTTTGCTTTATGTTACCCATTCGAATATAGGGTTCGGAAGAGTTACCAAAAAGTGAAAAAGGAGCTACGGGTTCCCTCTGGATACAGGGCCCTTTACTGGAACAAAAAGTTATATAACTTAAAGGAATTCCTAGATATAATACTATAATGAGTAGAGTTGTCAGGCCAAGAGGATTCCTTTGGAGGAGTTCTCTCCTTATAGGTAGTGCGTTTTGTCTTACTCTCCCAGCTGGCGAAGAGTTTTAATTATATGAAATGAACTGTGCGTTATCTACTGTCGACTTTCCGAAGCGAATACAAAAGATAATGGTAATAAGAAATTTCTCAATAGTAACTTCCCTAGATAGCGTTTCTTGAGAAGTAAGACTTTTTCTATATCAAGGGAACTTTAACCTGTACCTTATATCGAATAAAATTCCCCGCCTCAAGAATAGCTTATAAATTGACTCCTAGCGACCCGAGGTACCGGATTTTCTTAGACAAAATTGAAAGCGTACCACACCTATTAAAGTTAAAAAGTTTTCATACGGCTGTCCGATCAGATACCTGTTTCTTAGATGCTTTTGAACTGAATAATTAAAATCTAATTAGAATTGCTTTCTATTTATAAAGGAATTAGAATAGAAACCCCTTCTTAAGTTTCATTATATAGGAATACCTTAAAAGAAAAGTGGGTTTCCTTTATTTATATAGTAGTAACTACAGGGAACAATAAAGGGAGCAAGAGAGAGAAATTCCTATTGTTGTTATTCCTTGTAGCTAGTGTAGTTATTGTAGCTGCTTGTACTAATGGGTTACTGTCTTCTTTTGTATTACTCTTGTATTCTTCTTAGGTTAGTTATAGATAGAATAGATAGGGTTTTTTACTTAATACACTTAATACTTAATGGTTATAATAGGTATACATACGGGGGCTATATTACTCTTTGTACTTTGTCTTTATCGCTAGTGAGTAAGCAAACTTAGTAGGATTGAGATAGTGTCCTTGTTATAAGGTGTATTACACTATAGGAATACAACTAGAATAAGAACTATCTAAAAAAATATAGTAATATAATAGGGAATATACTTTCTAATCAGTAAGTCCCGGTTAGAAGACATTCTAGCTAAAGATATTGTCCCAAAAGAGAGAGCTACAAAGCAGCGGGTATAGCTCAGAGGAAAGGTGTATATAGTAGATGAAACAAGCTATAGAAGGATAGGGATGCAGGAGGAGATGAGAATAAGAGGCATCTTTGTAAAAGATGCCGGATATTTTAGGTTTTAGGCCCTTAAAGGAAAGGGCAAGGCCAAATCAAGAAAGAGGTGTAGTTAGCTAGGTTTAAGTTGAGTATGCAGGGGTATATAGGTATGACGGCTCAAAAGGCTTCACTAAAACAATTATAAAGAACTAGACAAGACTTTTATACTATCTAGTATTATATACTTAACCATACTCTATTAGACCTCTAAAGTAACTTCTTAATAATAATATACAGAGTAACTCCACCGGCTACATAAAGACAGGCTACAATAACTCAGGGAATACCGCTTTCTCGCTTATTCTTGCTTATCCTTATGCGTTCTATCTCTCTTAGTGCTACTTCTCTAACTCTAAGTCCTAATACAAGGTATCTCCTACAATTCTTAAGAAACCTGAGTCAGATGGATGCTATAATGTGTTCATGTACTATCCACTTTTAGGATACCCTACTATAAAATAATCAGTAATACAGTACTTTCTATAATTTTCATTTTCAATGTGATGTGTAACTTATCGGGTATAATGGCTGGCAAGAAAGGACTAGAAATAAAACATAGATGGGTTCCTTACCTCGCCAAAAGTGACATGATTGGTATGATACAGCCCAATTGTTTGTAATAATTTTTACCTGGATTGAGATGCTCTAGTATCTTGTACAAAGTTGTGTAAGGGCTCGGTATACTTTTATTAGAATTAGATAACTGTCAATCACTAAAAATCTCTGCCTCTAAGCAAAAAATCCACAACTATCCTAAAGAGTATTCATCTGATTTTGTTGCTGAATAAAAGAGTTCCTTAACTAAGAAAAAACACCAAATTTAAACTTTCCTTAAAACTTCGCTTTAGGTTCAAAAAGAGGTGTATTTCTAATATAAAAAATCCGGTCCGGTATTCCCTTAGAAGAGTCAAATACTAGAACGATAGGCAGCAGGTTACTAGTCCTTAATCTTTGTAACATCCTTTGTAGATTACATAATAGTTTGGGCAAAAATTTCATTTTAGGTTCTGTAGATCATTGTCAGCACTCCTCTGAAAAAACCCATTATAAGAAATGTTCTAGACTAGATAAGGATATCCTAACATGTAAATATCCAGTTAATATAAAGGAAGTTGGAAGCAGGAAATTCTTTGAAATAATGGAATTCCAGACTTAATCAGAATAGGAGTCTCTCAATTGCGAATTCTCTTACTTCTAACTTC
This sequence comes from Pelargonium tetragonum, assembly GCA_036897445.1. Lineage (NCBI taxonomy): Eukaryota > Viridiplantae > Streptophyta > Magnoliopsida > Geraniales > Geraniaceae > Pelargonium > Pelargonium tetragonum. Next base: position 1,568 of record JAYMTL010000258.1, on the reverse strand, counting down.
AAGTTAACCTTTTTTTAGTATAAAATATAGGGTTCCTTTAACACATTAAAATTTTTGAACAGTTGTTTTTAGCAATGAGCTTGTGCTTAGGAGCTTTGAGTTTGATTAAGGTACCTCTAATAATTATAAGTTTATTACAGGAAGATAGAATTTCAATTTTATGGGTGTAGGTTGATCCGAAGGAGCCATGCCTCATTTTGAGTGTTTATCATAAACAAAGCTTTTCCTCTATTATAGCAGGTTAAAAATCTGTATCACTTTTGTATACAAGGGGTCGATTTATAGTACGGCACAATCAATATTGCTGCTTTTGACTTTGTTATTAAAACCCTGTAATAAGTCTCCTCGAGCAGAAAGGGTTACTTTACTTGGTCATAACTTCCTTTATTGTAAAGAACAAGACAGGACAAAGGTACGCTTATTCTAGTTAGCTAAAAAGCATTTATACAAAGTTTTGTCTACTCCGGGATTTACCCATACTATAAAGTACTTCATCACTTAATATTTGCAAAGCACTTGAAGAACCTTAATGACTTTAATAGGATTTTATAACAATTAGGTTTACTACTAAGGAGGTTTTACCTTTAAGCTATTCTGGATACTTTTTCATTAACTTCCTGCAGATACAAGAACTGAGAATAAGAAAAATAAGAAGGAACTCTTTAATTACATTACCTCATTGCCTTTAGTGCTTATCGGTAAAAGAGGGAAGAAGCTTAATCAATATTGAGTAAATCATTGAGAGTACAAAGTGAGTCTTATAGCAATTTTCAAAGTTCTACATAGCAATAAACAGGATACTCAATATTCCTGTACTTATCTTATAAAGCAGGCTTTTGCAATGTATCTGAAAGGACTTTTAGTTTGATATAAGTTTCTTTAAAATAGGAAACACTAAATTTAGAATTTAGGAATAATAGTTATATGGTTTCTGAAAAAGGTAGGATTGGGTAATTAGTAATCTGGAATTTGACTTCTCGTGTTAGTAACTGTGCAATAGGCGAACTCTATATAATACTCATGTAGGAGTCTTCCTTATTTGGACAGCACCGCGCTCGGGTATAAGATTAATATATGTTAAATTCTATCGTAAGCGAATGGTAAGATTAGCAACAGAAAGGGGTTTCGTTAAGTTTATTTTGTTAGATATTTTATCTACCACTTCCACTTCGTATTGATTGCAGTAAGTTCTTAAAGCTCTCCTCTTATTCACAAAAATAAGGCTTGTCTAAGGCTCTACTCCTAAAATCAAACTGGCAGCGTGGCGAATGGAATTTGGTACAAGAGATTCTTGTGTGAGTAGTTAAACTTTAATGAAACAAGCTCTTATGGATGGTAAGGTAAGCCCTAGCATTTGTTAAGAAGTGTCTTGTCTTTTAAAGAGTTCCTGTAGCTTGCTAAATAGAAAGCACAGTAAAATTTAGACTTAGAACGGGGTTGCTATATCAAAAAAGTCTTCCTGCATTCTGATTTAGCAGAATCGAGAGTTTTTCTTTTGAGTGTAAGGACACAGATAAGGTATTAACAAATAAAGAGAAAGTTTCCTTAAGAATAATTTAAGAATCATG
>JAYMTL010000257.1:0-10057 GCA_036897445.1 Pelargonium tetragonum | reverse complement strand
GATGATATATATGCAATATTTTTGTATAAACTAAACCTTCATTAGCAAACCATAAATGGCAAACGAAAATACAAAGTAGAGATAATTGTCTTCACTCTCTCACAAAAATCAACATATGTTCCGACATCATTTGCATAAAGGTAGTCCACAACCTCGTATCGCAAATTAGTGTCGACCGCACTTTCTAAAGTACAAAAACCTGAGATAAAAATACCACCACCTAAGAAAAATGTATCAAACTACAACTTGAACTGAAAACGAACATATGAACTAAATAACCAAACTAAACAAAAATTCAAACTAACCTACAAAGTAGGATTTTTCTTATAGCACCATGCATCCACATCTCTCTTGAGTACAGAGAACGTGTTACCATACCTACACTATGCAAATTTATTTTTAGAGATCTTGATTGGTATATATTTATAATATAGGGATAATTACATGTTACTATCCGCTTAGATACACGTTTTGCAGTTACTACCCTGTTACTACAATTTACTACCTTGAACTTGTTTTTTTCCGCACGTTACTACCCTGAACTTGCTTTTTTCCAATTATGTTAGAAATTCTATCAGTAAACTTGCAAAAAGACCAAAATACCCTTTATTTTTTTTATTATTTTAAAATAAAAATAATTTAAAATTATTAAAATTAATATTAATTATCAAAAAAAGGAAACAGAGGGAGAGAGAACGTCTTCTCCGCCAAACGATCTGACTTTATCCTCCTTCTCCGACGGCCGCGGCTTCCTCCGGCGACGATTCCAGGGGCGACTTTCTCGGCGACAAGTCTGGCGTAGGATGCTTCCTCCAGCGAGACCATCGGTGGGTGAGTGAAGGTAGAAAGTATTTGATCTGCTCCAGATCGTCTCTCGCCACCAATCTCGTCTCCTCCGGCCGTTGAAGCTTCCGCCAACGATCTGCTACATATCTGGCCAGACGAAGAGAAACCAGAGCTTCCGCCGCCGTCGATGGCTGCGATGGTGTCGTCTCCAACGGCTCAACACAAACTATTGCTGCTTTCTCCTGCGCCACGTTCCTTGTCCTGATCGACCGCCATCATGACGAGTCCAGTGGCGGACGCCTTCTCTCTTCCTCTGATGCCTCCGCAAGAGCATCGCCGCTGTGGTCGAACAGAGCATCGCCACCGACCGCCGTGTTCTCGTCAGGCATGAGGAGCTAGTTTTTCGGGTAGGATTATGAGGCGGAGTTATGGATTTTGATTGAATACGCACGACGGAGATCTGGATGGCATGAGGGTCCTTCGTCTTCTCCGGCCATTAAAGGATAGCTAAAGAGGTTCTTGCTGACGTCATCAGAGCTTCCCGATAAGAATTATCCACCATCTTCATGTAAGCTTTTGATGTACTTCTTGAAATAATCTACAGCAATTGCAATACCAATAAGACTCTAAATTCTTGAAAATCAAGAAAACAGTTTTTTCAAGATTCAAGAAACGAAGTACCTTACCATATTTCTTCATGATTTTGAAGAAGGCCAAGGTGTTCAAGATGGTGAAGCTCTTAAGAAGCCTGATCTTCTGCTAGAATTCCACAAAAGCCCTCTAGATTATAAATTGTTAGATCTGATGATCTGAAAAATGAATCATGGGATTATGATGGATGCGAGACTTTGAAGTTTCCGGCGAGATTTTGAAGTTTTCGGCAAAAATGTTCTTGACCCATTGTAGAAGAAAGGCAAAATCGGTATTTAAAAAAAACATATAGTCATGTGCTTGGAACATGATGAGAGACAGTCAAATTCCGTTAAACTTAACTAACAGAATGACAAATGGTAAGTTTAGGGTAGTAACGTGTAACGAAAAAAAGTTTAGGGTAGTAAACTGCAAAAAGTGTATCTAAGAGGGTAGTAACGTGTAATTATCCCTACCTACTACAATCATCTATATAAGTGATAAAATACCTTTTCTAGTCTTTGATCAGAATTTCGTTGAATTAACAAAGATAAGTGTGAACTAAGTTCAATATCACATAATTCCTTTCCACCAAGTGAAAAGGCTTCCTGACTGACTTAGCTTCAACACAAATAGGGCACCTAGAATTCTTATGGATTTCATGTTTGGGGATTAACTCTAAGTTCATCATGTGTTTTATAGCATTGAAATTGATATGTCATAAATGATCATGCCATACATTATACGATTCAGCATAGTAAACTGAGTAATCAAAAAATTTATTAATATTAGAATTAGAGTTTAAATTATCAATATTAATTCTAAACAGGCCATCGGCCAAGTAACCCTTGCCTACAAATGAGGAATTGGAATCTAACAAAACAACCCTATTACATTTAAAGGAAAGTTTATAACCCCTAACCACTAAACATGAACCAGATAATATTTCATCGAATGGTGGGAACATGGTGTAATTTCTGGAGCGACATGATGCGACCCGAAGGAAACTTCAAGTCCACGCGTCCAATTCCTAGTGTTCTTACATAGCTCGTGTTCCCCATTCGAACGGACCTCCCAGTTACAAGTCCTCTGGGGGATTAGGGTTGTTGTTGCTGTCTCCATGATCCTCCAAAGCCAACTTAGCATTCCCATCCACGATCATGTTGATCTGGGTTCTAGAGGTAGACGTCCCATTCTTCTTGTCCGGGCACTGCTTCACGAAATGTCAAACCTGGCCACAATTCCAACATTGTTTTTTTGCTTTCAGATTCTAAAAGGTTTTGGCATTGGGTTTTAGGGCAGAAGTGGTCTTGGGGCTGTAGCACACCTTCTTTCCCTTGCCTTTGTTGGCAACAATATAGTTTGCCCTAGGTTGGTGCTTAATGGGCAGCATGATAGTCCTTTGACTTCGATGCTCTTCCTTGATGGAAATGGAGGTCGTTAGCTCATTGAGAGTGTATGTCTCTTTCTTGTGCTTAAGAGTCATACCAAAGCCTTCCCAAGAACGTGGTAACTTCTCAATGATGAAAATCAAATAAAACTTCTCGGGAAGCTTCATGTCTGTAGTAGAAAGAGCATGCAAAAGGTGCTTAATCTCGTGTGCCTGATGGGTGACAATCTTACCCTCAACCATTAGGAATTTGAGAAATTCGCTCACAGCGTATTTATCGACACAAACTTCTTCGATGTTGAAGTTTTGGTTGAGAAGCTCTCATAATTCCTTTGCAGTGGACGCAGGAACCTAATAGACATCAAAAAGCACATATGATGGGGCTGACAGAATGCACACTCAAACAATTTGGTCTTTCTAGTTCCACTGGGCAATCTTAGCCTTACCTTGAGGGTCAGATTGATCAGGTTCAAGGCAAAAGGTTGTCAGTAGGGACTGCAACCAATGAATCGAGAGCCAGAGCAGCATCCGCTATTGCCAGCGTCCCAAATGCTGCCCGGTAAAGCTCTGGGGCAGTCCAGACATGTCCACCTTCGGAACGAATGTCTGGCCAGCAGGGCCAGAATAAGCACCACTAGACATTGTTCGCGTGTTTTATGAGGGGTATATGTTCTTAAGATTGTTTTCTGAATTTTATAATCAGGGCAAACACGCAATGTTTAAGGGCACACACAAATTAATTTTAACGAGTTACTAAGTTTATGTTATTAGTGACTTATGCAAGGTTAAGATTTACACCAAATTCACCAATGACACAAACGATATGAACAATAAATATAAATTAACAGAACAAGATATATAAGAAACCAAGTTAAAAGAAAAAGAAGAAAAAACAAAGTTTTGGAAAACACGACTTAGAAAAGAAGTTTGAAAAAACAGTTTTTTAAAACAAGTTTAGAAAATCGATTTGAAATTTTTTTTAAAAAAACATATTATAAAAACAAGTTTAGAAAAACCAATTTAAAAGGAAACACGTTTAGAAAACAGATTTTAAAACTAGGTTTGAAAGCTGATTTTAAAGCAAGTTTAGAGAACCGATTTAAAAACAAATTTAGAAAACCGACTTAAAAACCAAGTTTAGAAAACAAAATTTAAAACCAAGTTTAGGAAAAAAAATAAAACCAAAACAAAGTTTGAAATAAGGAAAAATAAAAAGAGAATAACACAGAAGAAAAACCAAACAAAAGGAAACACGATAAAAGCAAGCAATAACGGGAATAAAAAATAAAGCAGAACTAAATGAGTGAAACGATAAAGAAAATATAAAAGAACAAACTCACAAATCACTTTTCAAAAAGACCTAGCCTTAAGAAGAAATTACTACCCTACCACGTGCATAGGTCCCGACAATCTCCTCGTCAGGATAATCTGCGAACAGCCTCGTCACAATGCCCTTCTGATACGAGCCTCCATGACCACTGCCCACAACGTATCTCTAATGAACTAGCACACCATGGATTCGAAGCTCTCTCACAAGTGTATATAGAACTCACTGATTGTAGTAATGATTCTAGTAATTCGGGGTCAGAGAGCAATAGGGGAAATGTGCCCTTTTATAAAGGTTGTAGGACACTCAAAGTAAATACAGACATAATGCCAGAATTAATTTGGGCATATTAAGTCTGCAATGAAAGAGAAAAACGACCCAGATTAAATGCAAGCATTATGGGTCTGTTACAGAAGTTGAAAAGTCACTTCGGCTCAAATCAAAAAGTCCATTGGTTTTCATCCCAAAAAGATAGAAGTCCTCGCCCGATAAATTCGCCCAAATCGCCCTTCGTTCGGTTCGACTCAACCTGACCCGACCTGACCGCTTGTGTCGTGTCGTGCCGAGGTGAGGTGAGCGTGGGCCTGGCCCGTTGTGCCACTCTAATACTTGTTTGATAGTATTAGAAGTCCAAGTATATTTAAACACTACTTGCATCTTTCTTTTAGCCGATGTGAGATTCCCAATACTTATCTCAATTCATGAGATAAACACAATTAAAATAATCCCAGTTATTCCACCTGAAATAAAATGTCTTAATCTCATATTAATTAAATTCATGTGTCCCACTTCTTTTTGTGACCATTAGTTATTAAGACACTACCCTAGGGAAAGGGTAAAGGCCCTAAAAACCAACATTTCCTTTAACCGCGAAGAGATTATAACTCTCTTCGAATTCCCACCATTCAATGGGTCTTGTCCATTCAACAAGTTGATGAAGAAGATAAAAGACTCCATTAATCTTGATGAGTTCTCGATGTTGCTTTGTGGTAAGCCGGGGTTGGTAGGGCGCACACGTAGTGGCATACCAAGAACTTTAAAGAAACACTTAAAGACCGAGGCAAAGATTTGAGTGTTCTTTATAAATTCATGCATCTTCCCAAGCACAAACACGAGCAATATATCATGGGAGCATATTGCCTTGCTCTCATATATACTACAAGACAAGAAGGTGGACACGACACCCTTCCTTACAAAGCAAATTTAACTATGCCCCAAGGGAATGAAGTTAGCCTTTTCGGACACAATTACGGCCCTATTCATGAAAATACCGGTAAGAAAGAGGCTCCAAAAAGACACAAGAATAAGGGAGACTCAAGCAATCACGACGTCAAAGTTCAGAAGGGCCAAAGGAGAAACAGAGAGGGAAGGAGTAGAAGAAGAAAATAAAGAGGATGATGACGAAGCTCCAAGGTTGTTAGAGGTGGGGCACTCAACTTCAAGAAGCTACTCCGTGCCCGAATTGCACGAGAGATTGGATCGATTGGAAACACAACAAAAGGAGTTGAGGGAAGATAACAAGGCACTCGCCGGAATCATGGCATCCTTTGGAAAATCAATAGCCAAGGGATTTAAGAGTGTATTGGGATGTACACGGCCCCAAGCGGCGGACGACTTTGAGTTTAACATGCCAGACATGTCAAGAGTTAGCGGGAAAGTGCCCGCACATCCGGAGGATGACACTGAGGGAGGTAACAATAGTTAGTTTACTTTTGTGTTTAGTTTATTTAGTTTTTTCATTGCATTATTAATAATTGCATTTAGGTAGTTGCATCCAAGCTTAAAGTCAAATCATTGAGGGAAATGATTAGCTTAAGTTTGGGGGGGAACATTCACTTGCATTGATGTTTTCTTCTCATTTCTCGCTTGCCTTTAAGCTTGAAATTTCGTTAATTTTCAATCTTCTCATTTGCATGGCACATTTTTTCTTGTTTTGGGTAGTTTTAGGCATTGTGAACTGCACTAGTGCGAGCTTGAAATTCCTTGATTATAACTTTGTTAAAATAAGCACTTCTTGCACACAAATCATTGGATTTATGACTTACTAGGAGGTATAGGCAGCAACATGATTAAGGGAGCATGACATCTTGTTAATTTTAAAATTGGTTAAGAATGATCTTCGAAACGAAATGAATAAGAGGACTTAGTTTAGAATGAAATGATCTAGGGCAATTTTGGATTGTTTGAGCCTTTCATATCATACCAGGTTGTAATTTCCGCTAGTCAACTTTTTTGAGCCTTAAGCATTTCTTTGTTTACCCACATTACATGCCAATGTCCCCGTTCTTTGTTTTAAGCCTAAAAGTATATTTTGAACACTTTTTGTGTCTTATTGAATTCAATGTTCATCTAGGATGAGAGGACTAGTATAGGACAAGAATTGGGGAGCTTGAATGGTTGTTGTAATTATGATTAGTTTGATGGTATTCTCCTATGTTTAACCAAAGTTTGGGGGAGAAGAAGGCAAGAAGTGATCTCTAGAAATAAAATAAAAAACATGGACAAGTATATTGCAAGAAACAAAGGTTCACATCCTAATGCAGTAAGTCCATCGAAAAAAAAATCCATAAAGAAATTGAAAAGCCTCCCCCCTAATAACTTATCTTGTGAAATGGAGATGTGAGTAGATTAGTTTCAATAATAGGTATGAGAGTGATCCTTAGGAAAAATTGAGAGACGTGAGCTAGATAAGCATTGAGTTCAAAAAGGTACCTGATAAGCTTCTTTTCAAATATCCTTTCCGCACCTTAATCCTAGTCTAACTTTACAACCGAGATAAAAACCTAAGTGGTCCCTATAAGCTAAGGACCTCTAGATTAGTGGAGAAGTGATTTCTAACTCAACGTATGGAGTGAAGCACTATGTCTAGTCAAACCGAAGCATCGCGCCAACTCTATCGCTTAGGAAAGTCTAAATTGCAAGGATTGCACATACACACGGAAGGAACCTCGCTATAATCTTGGAATTTTCCTAAAACCGTCTTTTTGAAATTTGCATCGAGCTCTAATGTCAATCGCATTTATGTATGAGAGAAATATGATTATTTTGATAACTTGATGGTTTGCTTGAGTAAAAGTGAAGATTGCCTAGATAGGATTGCATATAGATTATTATTTTTATTTTTTGATAAGTAAGCGTAACAACCGAGACTTAAACTATTTCATATAGATTATCGTAGTGCAGATTGCATAACTTAGGACTTTTTCTTTGTTTTTCTTGTTACTTTAGCTCGAGGACGTGTTTGGATTTAAGTTTGGGGGATTTGACAACTCTTATTTTACATGTGTTGTCTTGTCCTAATTTATGCACTATTAACACGTTTTTCCCTCCTTAGTGATGCATTTGCCCCCTTATTGTCCATCCTAATAATTCATTTGCTAACTCCTTCGATTTTATATAGCTCTTGTGTAATTCATGGTTTTAAAGCTTTAATCGATGGGTTTTGATGTTATTTGGTTTTATTTATTATGATATGACGCTTGCTGGGTTATTAGTTTATTTACACAAGTTTGCAAAGTCATAAGTAGCAAGACACGGACCAAAAGAATCAAGTATTGGAGTGGATTCCTACATCAAGCAGCAATGCCGCGGCAATGGCAAATGTCGCAGCAATGCCACACTTCCAGAGAACAGCCTAAAAGTGAAGGATGTCGCGGCAACGCAATCATAAGTGGAATTTTTTCCCGGCAAAGTATGATTTCGCGACATTCGACTCGAAATCTGCACAAGCCCTAATTAAAGCTCTCTTTTGGAAAAAGCTATAAAAGGCCATCATCTTCAACCTCAAAAAAGGTTCCCAGAGATCCTAAGAACCCTAGAAGGACGAAAATCACACCTGAAGACCGGATTGTGAGAAAAAGGAAGAGAAAAGTAAGGAAGGAAGAAGCTTTGGAGAATGACAACCTCTTGAAGATTTGAATTTGACTATCTCTTGGTGAAATTCTTCTTTATAATTTTGTTTGCAACTTCCATGGTTGTAAGTTTTATTGATATTTGGATTCTTATGCTTGTTAGATTTCCTTTAGTGAGCACGTTGATTGCAAACATCAATTTTCCTACTTATTGCTTGTCTATAAGCATGAGTAACTAAACCCTTTCGATTAGGGATATGAATTGGTTGGATTCTTGTTAAAGTTTAATTTTATGAATTGGATGTTGCAATTGTGTTTCTTTGGTTTGTTGTGCTTAATGCTTGTTATGAGAGTAGCTCTCTTATTGCATGTTTTCAGTTTATGAATTGATTTCTTGTTAGAGATTGAGACATTTGTGGAGTGAACCATAGGGTAGAATTGGGTTGTTCTGACAAAACATAATCCCATTCTATAATTCATATTAGTTGGATTTAAGAATAGAGTGTATGTGCAACCCTTTGCAGTAGTGTGCGCAATTATCTCGATGGGACGTGTTGGTATTCACTCTAAGTCTCGGCCATCTGTTAAAGTGAGAACCAAGTATAATTGATTGGCAAGAATTGCACAGTTAATGCATTCATGACATAACTTTATCTTAACTTGAGACCATTGCACAGCCCGTTTATATCCAGATCCAGCTTTTTACTTTTATTTTTTGCGGATTTTACTTTTACTGTTTTACGTTCAGAAGTTATATTCACTCAACCCCTACAAATTGATTTACTTTTCATGTCATTTTTGTGATTATTTCATCAACTCTTCTGTTAGCTATCGAGTCCCTAAGGATCGATACTTGGACTTACTCAAGTCTATATTACTTGTAACACTAGTACACTTGCTAGTATCAATTGCGGGTTGCAGACTTGTCAAGTGCCTCTAGAATGATAGAAGGTTCTCGGTTAAAATTCTGGGTTATGCTCATCAAGTCCTTCATCTAAGTGGTTCAAATATGAATCATAGAGTCTGGTTGGTTTTTTGTATTTATGTTAGCCCTCGGTGGGAGATTCGGAGGATGTTTTGGGATGCCTTATTTGATCTCACGAGAACTATTTTAGTCCCTTGGTTATTGGTGGGAGACATGAATGATGTTTCGAGTCCAATGGACAAAACGTGGCGGAAGAGCTCCTGATGTCACCTGCTGTGAAGCTTTCTGATGTTGGGTTAACTTGGGAGGTCTGCTAGATTTAAGATTTTCAAGTTAGGGCTACACCTGGTCGAATATGCAAAACGTAATGAGTCGGATTCTTTGTCGGTTAGACCGGGCTTTTGGTAATACCTCTTGGAGATTACACTACCCTATCCTTGTTTTTCTCGTTGGGAGGGGAGTCCTAGATAAGAGCAAAAGACCGTTTCGATTTGAAAAATGTGGTTGACGCGTGAGGATTTGAAACAGGCTGTTAGAGACTCGTGGCCTCGTTATCTTACTAATTTTTAATAACTCTTTTACTTCGATGAGAGAGGTATTAACCAAATGAAACCGTGAAGTTTTTGAAAATATTTTTGCTAAAAAACAAATTTTGTTGAGTCGCCTTCATGGAGTTCTAATCTCCTAAAACTTGAACAATGTCTGTCTATGGAATATTCCTTTATTTAAGAAAGGGAGGAGTGCCTCTAGTTTCAAAAGTCCTTAAAATATCATATTGTGACCTTTTAATTAGTTCTTCCGCTTCCATCGGCATGGGGTCGGACGATTGGTTCTCTATCACCAGGATATCCCCGACTACTTCCCCTTCTTCTTAGACCTATTTAGAAGATATGCCTTTTCTGCCGTTCGTATCCTGATTCACTTAATTAGTTGAATAGCCAATCTTAAAAGACAATTGCATTGCATTAGCCTCCTTAACTGTAAGTGCAACATGCCAAAGATGCAAAACGATACAACAACGGGTCTGGATAACTACTTTCATGGAATTCAGGCCATTTTACTGGATACCATATCATTGTATGCATAAAATTAAAGACCCACATTTGTTAGTTTCTTCACTCTCTCCTAATTCCTTTCCAACTTTAATT
>JAYMTL010000256.1:0-10093 GCA_036897445.1 Pelargonium tetragonum | reverse complement strand
TACCAACTTCTTCTTTAGAACCAAACTCTAAATCCTCTAATGAAAGTGTAATCTGTATTGCCGGTGAATAACAGAAACAGAATCTCTTGACTTTGGATAGGAACTGTGGATAGATATAGGAAACCTGGATTCTATATTGTCTTTCTTAGATTCTAGAAATCCGATAAAGGAGTTATAAAGGATAGAGAAAGAAACCAGTAACAGACTACGCCGGTAAAAAAAGGAGTACAATATCCGGAGAGCAGATGAAAGCTAAGCACATAGCCAGCCGGACGGATAAATTGAAGGCACAGAATACTAATTCTATTACAAGCACAGAACTGGAAGACTCCTATATTTCCTTTATTCTAGAATTGAGAGGAGAGTCCCATTTCTAATAGTTTAGGATATACGGAATTCTTTGTTCTAGTTGTAGCTAACAGGAAGGTGCGAAGTTCTTTATTGATTCCGATCTATGTGCTCATAATTCTTAATAAAAGTTCCAGTTTAGAGTTTTAGATAGTGAAATTTTCCAGGTTTTGTATTCTTTGTAAAAGCTAGGTGTAGCTCTTGGCTTTTGTATAGTCTCAGCAAGCATACCCTTTATTTAGATTAGGAACTTAGGAAGAGTGAAAGCAGTCCTTCGCAAGTGCAAGTTAGCTCTATCTTATCAGCTCTTAAGTCTTCTTTGTTTGGTTAGATAGTACCTTGGTCTTAGTGGAGGAAGATTCTCTTGATTCCTAAGAGTCTAGTTTAAAGGAATTGATATAATAAGATTTTTGAAGTATGTCAAGTAAAGGAGTTTTCAACAGATAATTGTATTCTAATTTTCCAGTTAAAGCTAAAGGGTTAACAATCAAAGGGAATTGTTTCCTTTATGTTCTATTTTTAGTATCCGGATAGAGATTGAGTAGTTCCGCAGTACGCAGTATTAAGGCTTTTGAAAGAGTTGGATAAGAAAATAAATGAGTTATAATACAGCTTAGTACTCTAACTATAGAAAGGCATCGGAAACTTTAAGGTTATTCTATTTTATTTGTATTTACTAGAAAGAAAGGTTTATGGGATTGATTTTTTCTGAATTAATAAACTGTTGTTTAGCTAAAGAGATTGGCTACTTGCTTTTGGCTTTAGGAACTTCAAGGATTAAGCTCAAGTGAATGTCTTTTTAATAAGAAATGTTTAGGGAGTAGGGAGGCTTGTTTCCTATGTTTCGGGTTGTTTCATATCAATTCCGGATAGAAAGGGTTTTAGAGAGTTGCCATTAAAGAATTTTTCCAAGTAATAAAAGAAATAGAGTTGAAGTCCCTTTTTTCTGGGCTTTTAAGTGTGTAAGTAAGTTCTCTCATGTATATACTTTTCCTTCTTGTCGATACGAGCAAAAACTAAGAGGAATTCTCCTTACTGTAAGACTATCTAACATAACTAACTATTCTACTACACTTCCACGTCAGAGTCCTACAGGCTTCAACAATAAGGCAGTACAGCTCCTCTAAGGAAGGGCTCTCTCGTTTCAGGGTATCTAAAACTATTCTAGATAGTAACGTTTAAAGGCATAATCAAGATCTAGATATTTAGGAGTTTTTTTTACACTACAAAGGGTTCTGATTTATAATAAAAAGCAGTTCATAATAATTACTACTCGTGTTTCCGCGAAAAACCTTCTCAAACTTAAAGGGAGTTTCCCTACGACTTTGATGAGTTATTACTAAAAAAGAGATCCTTATAGATAGAACTTACTGCTTTTTCTTCTTGTTGTTGTAGAACCTCGTGTAATAAAAAGGAGTCCTTTCAAATGAATATAAGACACGAACCTAGATATTTGATTGCCGCAAGGCGGGGAACTGCTTACTAAGCTTAGCTAGCATAACCCTTTAGTCTATTTAATAGGAAATTTTCGAAAAATCAGAAGTTCTTTTGTAAGATAAAATAAAGAGTAGCCTCTCATTTTTATAATGGTTTGAACGGTAATATGCCCTAGAGAAGCAATATATCTAATTAAACGCAAATTCTTCAAGTCAGGGATCTGATACGAGAGTCCTACATTTCGGTTGCAGTACTTTGTTACAACAAAAAGGGAAGGGGGATTTCTTAGTTAAGACTTATTCTTAGTACTTCCGGTATATACTTAGTAGGGGGCATAATATACTATACTATAGGAGTATAAAATAAAAGTGTTCCTTTGTTTATTTTTCATTTAGAAATTCAAATCTGTATGAGTCCTTCTTTTTGGCTTACTTGATTAACCCTAAAAAGGGATTCTTTGTCTCCTTAATTTGTGGAATGGTATAAAGTCTTTCCCTGCCTATAACTAGTACCACTAAGAATTTTACGCAAGCAGTTAGGCGCGATTTCTAGACTTATCGGAGTTTTTGAATCTTTTTTAGCATCAGTTTCATAAGTCTTTATATAAATATCCGATTCCTTTTTAAATTAAAAGAGCCCTCCTCTTCCCGTGCGACATAATTAATGTAAGATTAAGGTCATTCCTCTTTATTTGCAGCAGCTGCGAGTACCCTTATAGGAATTCCGAGGTTCTAATCCGGGGTTTCTGGGATATGTAGTCTATCTTTTATAAAACCATCTGAATTTCTTTGACTTTTACCGGTAAGCTTTAGAGTGCTCGGTAATAGCTAACTAACTTTCTGTAATTAAGGGGTTCCGATGAAGAGATATAAAAAAGTAGTTACCTATAAAAAGACTGTAAAGTATAAATAAGGGAATTTCCTGATAAAGAATACTAACTTTCGAAATACATGACCAAAGAACCTCTTATTAAAGTCCCCTTGAATAAAAAAGAATTCTTCGTACTACAAGGGGATCCTAGAAACGAGGTTGTAGTTAGGGTTTTATAAAAAATATAGGAATACTCCAGAGATTCATAGGACTATTCCTACTTAATAGAAATAAATAAAGATAGTATAAGAATCAATTTTTTGTGTATAAAAACTTTTTAACAATTCATGGAAGGGGAGCCTACTATCTTTTTTATTCTAAAAGGGTCTGTCTTTACCTACACAACTTTAGGATTTACAAGGGCCAGGAACAACTTTCAAAACTTCTAAAGTAGCAGACCCCTCTGTTCGAATACACCGCTTAGAATAAAGCTTTTATGTCTTTTTTATTCTTATTCTTTGTAATATACGATAACATTACCCGGTACAAGAGTGTTGCTTCTCAATAACACATAAGGTAAGGGCTCCTTTTTTCACTAGAAAATAAGAAAAGAGTATGATAATATTTTTAAGCTTTGTTTCTCCCATAAGATAAGAGTGTCCTTTTAATCACTTTTAGTGTTTCTTTTTGTTGCCTCTTCTTTTAGACATGTATAACTTTCGGATAAGTCCCTTCAAAAGCACCGGGTTCTTATCAGTCAACCTATTCCTGTTAATCTTAAAATAATAGTGAAGATTCCTAAATCAGTTACATAAGAAAAAGAAGGCGCTTCCCCACTCTAAGAGTTCTCACAAATTACATAGGGACCCTTGAAGAGGACTTTTGTAAATATCTGATATAAGTCCGCTTTAAAGGCAATTTGAGGGGGTTAGATTCATTACAAACGGGGTTCTAAACTAGTAAGACAAAAGGGCTTCCTAATGTGGGAAAGGGTACTGAGTCTAGTTTTTACAAGCTAAAAATCAAGGGGCTTTTTCCAGAGAAGCTAACAAGGTTTATAAATCTAAGAAGTATAGTTAGTGGATTTTCCGCTTCTGAGTTAAAGGACAAAGTCAATCTACTAATTATGAGAGATGAAAAAGGTATGGCTACAGAAAAGGCTTTAAGAATGAAAGAAAATTCTAAGAAACACGGTAAACGCATTCCTATATTTATGTAGTATTCCAGGCGCCCCCTAAGGGTAAGCCCTTAAATTTAAGACATTTAGAATATCCATAAGTGCAACGACTCCAAATACTTAAATCGATGCTAAAAACTTAAGTACTAGGAATTCTTTACTCAAAAATTTGAGGAAGAACAGTACTTATTAACTAGAATTTTAAGGGCTCTGCGTCCTTGCAAATGTAAGAACACCTGTGGTACCAGATAAATGGAGTCAGTATTCTTAGTCTTGCCTTTACTAAATATTCTGAATTCTTTTTTAATTAAAGCTAATTCTATTTAAATTGCTCTCCTCATAAGACATAATAAAGCTTTCAGCCTAAAAATTATTCAAGACTTATATTATATTTATGTGCCCAAACCTGGAGTTGCTGTTATAATAAAGGAAGTCTTTTATTAAATTTAAGGAAACTATGGAGCTCTTAAAAAAGACTTGCTTTATAAATTCTTAAGAATTCTTTGTTAACTAGAATTGAGAAATTAGGGGCATCCATAAGACCATCAAAAAGCTTCTGTACAGCTACGTGTAAAGAATTGAAAATGACCCCTTAATCATAGTAGCCCGCGCCCTATGTTAAAACTCTCTTACATTCAAAAGAATAAGATCGAAAGAGCTGGAATGCAGAAATTCTTTAGAGACCTGCCCTATTAAGTAAGAGTAGTAAGTACATAGAATTAGTAAAGTAACCAGGATATTTTATACGTATAAAATGACGTATGAGCTTAGTAAAAGCTTATTCCTCAAAAAACTCTATTTTTAATTATTACCTAAAATTAGGAGTTCCTTACCTTTTTATTCAACTAAAGAACATACCTTATTTCATTAGCACAGCGAATTTCAAATGGGAATCCTCTTTACTCTAGGGTTCTACTAAGATTCTAAGAGAAGCTTTTTTCTAACTAATAAACATTCTTCTTTTTTAGTAAAAAATGCTTTTATTCTTAAGCCTAGGACCTTGGAAAAGTTTGTAAGTTCAAAAACTATCCTGAAAGTGGAATTTCTTCTATTAACTTTGGAAAAGCCTCCGTAAGCTATATTTTATCTTAAAAACTAGAAAGTATGGATTCAACTAAGTGAGCCTTAGATTCTCCTTTTGTCCCAAAATTCTTTCTTACTAGGTTTTGCATTAGGGGCCTGCGATATAAAAAGTTTAGCTTTTAGCAAGGAAACGAACCTTTCCAAAGAGGCTGGGGTTCCGGGTAAATTTAAGGAAACTTGGTTTATAAACCAGGGTCATAGTAAAAAAACAGGCTTCAAAGAGATAGAGGTGGAAGTTAGGAATCTTTAGCGCCTCGAGTTTAATATATTCAGCAATAGGAAAAGGAAACTGCCCCCTCTTTTTTAGTACTCCGGATAGAACTACGAAGGCTTTTTTATATGACAAAAGCTATCTAAAAGAATACTTTGACTGTCTCTTGTCTTTGTAAATTTGTAAACTGCTTAAACCATTCTCCTCTCCTAAGAATTGGAGAATTGGAACTTATCTGCGGCAAGCAAGCTTACTTTAGAGTGGTAGGATGCCGATTAACTTTTGAACACGCATATCTATTAAACTAAGGAGCCGCGTCCCACACATTTTATGGTCCAAAAAACTCGAGAGTCTACCGAATTAAAGAATATATCAAATA
The DNA here is from genome assembly GCA_036897445.1 of Pelargonium tetragonum. NCBI lineage: Eukaryota > Viridiplantae > Streptophyta > Magnoliopsida > Geraniales > Geraniaceae > Pelargonium > Pelargonium tetragonum. Next base: position 4,648 of record JAYMTL010000256.1, on the reverse strand, counting down.
CAGCCCTAGGAGCTTCTTGCCCTTTTTTAAGCAGCTCTTACAAACCCTTTTTGGACTATAATAGATTGGAGAATACCTAAGGAGCAAGGGGAGCTCAAGTATAGAAAACTCGGCAACTTTCTACTCTGAAGTAATTCAAATTGACAAGCAAAACAACTCTAGGATCCCTGCCTAAAATTACTCAGACGAATTTAACACTATATTTTTACACAACCACAAGGGCTAGCGTCCCGCGGAATTTACGAAAAAGTCCTAATACCCAGGATAATTATAGAATTCTTTTATAATCAAAATACTTGTCTCAGTTAAACCCCTCTGCCATAGCAAATCCTAATTGCGCTTTTACGGAAGTTACTAGACTTTAATTTGTACTAAAACTAACCAAAAATTGCCTAATGTAATGTACTTCCTACGGGAACGTATATGCCTCCTTTTGAATTCATTTCGATCTGGATTTGAGATATTGTAGACCCTTTATACCTCTCCTTAATACTAGACACTCCACTCCCAGATACTGGAAATGAAAATTAAGAGCTTTTCTACTTAAGGGAGTTTCTTGTCAAGTTTTTCAAGTATAGAGCCCCTTGTAGTTTTTGAATCTTAGTTAATACAACTGGTGAGGAGCTCCGTCTGTTTCTAGAGCTAAATTTTTAATGGGGTTAAGATCTACTTTGGCTTTGAAATTGAAAGGGTTTGGGACTTAAGGTAAGGGGTCTCTCTGCAAGCTACTTGGAATTCCTGATATTAGATTTTTGATATTCTTAGTCTAAACTAAAAAGGGGGTTCGATTCTGATTCAAAATAAAGATATACAAAAATAGCTCTGCTAGGGTTCAGGGCTCTTATAAAATGGTTTTTATAGAGCCTAAGAAATTCCTCTTTGTGATTAAACTGAAACCCTTTTCGGAGTGCAAAGTCTTTACTTATAAGGTACATAGTAATTCCATTCTTTATCGTAGCTGCCTAAAGTCAACAGGTGGATATTTGGGAGTAATGAGCTTTAAGTAGAGAAGTACAAAATCTTTGTCTTTTTTATAGCTTGAGAAACATCCTGAATGAATTAATTACAAGCGGATCGAAACTTAGATGCTTGAGAAGTCAATAGGAGGAAATAAGACTTTACTTCGCATATAAACATTTTGATTATATAGCGCGTAAATCTTAAAAAACTTGTTTGTAAACCCTTACTTGACATAAGGAATTTAATGAATAAGACTAAGGTTATACCTAGTTAGAAGGAAGCTTATTTGAAACATTCCACATTTTTTGTAATTAAGTCGCTGTATACAAGACTCTTACTTGAGGAATCACAAGAACTTTGATATAACTTAAAAGTTCAATTTATAGAGAGTCTCAGACAGGGTACCCAGAATTACTGCACGTGCCGGTCCTGGGGGAGCCCGGTTTACGCTGTTTGTAAAGCCTTTGTTTATCTATTTTATCCCGTAAGGGCTTCTTTATTAGGTGTGTAGTGTCATATACTTTTCCCCTTAATGACAGGCCATCCGCTACTTTGGTGATAGATAAACTTTAAATAATGAGGACATATATCTTGAAAAAAGTCCCTAGGGCTTAATTAAGCTGGTTGATAAATGAGGCAAAGAGGCTTTTTATTGGGTACCAAGCATTTAAAAGTAGACTACTATAGACTTTAAATTGCGTAAACTTACTTTTCTAGAATAAAAGTTAATGGGACCACTAACCTTTTCGTGTCTGAAACTCCTCTTTTTAGGATCCTTTTTTAGTTTCGAGATCCTTTGGGTTCAGAAACCCAAAGTAAGGCCTTTTGAACCTTTGCATGCCCATATACAAAAATGAGTGCCTTACCGATCAAATATATTACAAATTTCAAAGGAAGACTAGAATATCCTTTAACCGTAAAAGACTTGACTAAGTCCTTTGTTTCTTGTTAAGTGATTTTAGGTTTTCCCTTCGAGCAAGACAAAAACTAAACAGGTTTGTTAAAACTTCGTTTGATAGGTATCTTAGAGGTATACGAATATATCCGATAGAACCCCTTTCTTATTTTTGTATGGAACCAGAATATGTCGACTCTTTGGTTTAGATAAGCAGGCTAAGAAGGAAAGGGTAGGTAAGATCTGAGGTTTATATTCACTTTTTAAGAGTATCCTATCAAAGCAGACTCTTTCAGGGTTATATTGAGCTAAACTGTTTCGGATTTCAACCGAGCCTTTGAGAAGAGAGGAGTAGTATGGTTATAGTAGCTTCAATTCCTATTGTCTTAGTAGCTATCCGTAAAAAGAGAGGTTAGAAAGGAACAGAAAAGGGCCTAAAACCCACCAGCCAGCAGAAATAGACTTTAATATTACATAAAAAATTAGGACTAAAAAATTTTTATAAGAGTACTTTCCTAATAGGATACGGCAGGATAACTCCATGCAAGAATATACTTTTAAATGAGATTGAGATAAGTGATGGTTTATAAATCTAATGACTAACCCAAATGAAATTAAAAAATCAAAGAATTTCCATTTTTGTATTAGAAAATTTTGTATAAATGTATAATTTTTCTTCATTTGGAAAATCGATTAAGTGTAATTACACTAGAACTCAGTATTAAAAGTTAAGTCAAGCCTTAAGGTTTATAGAGAAAATGAATTTTGGAATTTTCCGGGAGTGCTTAATAAAAGGGTTCTAATGATATAAAATGTTTTTTTCCTTTCCCGGTTAGGGCAGAACAGGATTCATGTCATTTTCTTGGAGTTGCAGGAACCTTCTAAAATATGACCTATATTTAAATATTTCATTTTTAGCTTTTGAGAACCCCCTCATATCTAGAATACTAGCTTTTATTAACTAAGACTTAAAGGGACTCTTTTTGAGAGAAGAACCCTGTATCGGGATTCTAACCTAAAATTATTACCTAACTTAGTTGAAATTCTATTTGCTTATTCATTCAACCAAAACATGTTTTACTGGGGTTCCTAACGCGACTCTTCGTATGTTTTTACCCTTTTAGTTCTATCTTACTGCTATACAGGCGTAAAAGAATTCTGTAAATCTGTCCAGCAACCAATCCCTAGTAATAAAAGTTCAATAAAATTCCTATTACTTTACTAGGAGCTATAGGGCAATTTCGAGCTAATCCTGGTTGCGGCTTTTCGTAGAATGTGACAATTTCAATCTTATAATAGCTTATAAATAGAGCTCCTTTCTTTTATCCGGGGAAGATTTTAATAAATGGGGTAGGCTGTAGAGGTTACATTTAGACTTTAAAAACTTAGGAATAAACACCTGATAAGTAAATTGACCGTCCCACCAAATAGGTTTGCAAAAAACACATCAAATATATATAAGGTATAAGGACCTCAACTAGAAAGCCCCACCCTGTTAAATAAACCTTACTCGCTGTCATAAAAGGGGGTCGGTATACTTTTGACAGTATCCTCTTTATTTTAGGCAATAACTTGGCTATTATTAAAAAAAATATCCAGTAAAGGGGAGATTTCTATGCAATGAAGGTATATCCATAATAGTTTAATTCATGAATCTCCAGTAAGCTCGCATCTGATCTAGAAAAGGGATAAAACACATGAAAAACTTGAGGGATCCTCTCCTCTTAGAAATAAGTATTGCATTAGATAAATAGGTTTCAAATCTAAGGCATTTCTTTTCAAAAGAAAAAAGGAATACCCAAAACGTGTTATAATAATACTAATCTTTAGCTGGGTTTAGCCCCGGATTCCTAACAGCCTCAGCCCCCTAGAGTTCTTCAGTCTAAGTATTTCTTCCTTTAACTAACTTTAAAAGAAACGTTATTATTATATAACTCCGTTCAATTCAGCAAGGATTTAGTACATATTTGGAAGTAGTATACTCATTCTAGGACAAGGCATGGATTAAAGAGCTGGTTTTGTATTGGTCCCCGGATTTTTTATTATAATACAGAGTTAGCAAGGATTTTTTGGTATTCAGTATTCGGTCAGACTTAGTTGGACAAAGTACTCTGAGGAAAGCAAATATTCTGTACGTTACAGTATAAGGGCCCGATTCCTATATTTTATTCTATGAGAGTTTCTGGAGACATGGCATTGTCAATAATAGATGTTCTTAAGTTTAAGTTATCCACGGAAATTCTATTTCTTTTTGGGGTACCTTGTAGGATCAAATTGCCGATATAGTAACCGCGGTGAAGAGACGTAATATCTGGCTATGAAAAAGAGACCCGTAGGTGCCATTATAAGGTAGAGATTTTTGGGGTTTCTTTATCAAGTTAAAATACTAGATCTAATGAATTAAAGACTTTTCAAGCAGCTAAGAGCTATATGTACCTTGTTATTACGGGTTTGTAGGAAATCCTGTGGTAGAGGGCCCTAAATCTTTTTCTTATTATTCACGACTTTTGAATCTGCACCTTTTTTCTTTTTATATAAGATTTTACTGACTTGCTTTTGTTACTATAGGATATACTATTCTTTAACTTGTATAATTTAAAAGAAATGCTGGACGAAGCCTCTAAGCTAAGGAGTAGTCCTAAATTTGAGAAAGTGGGTAAATAAAATTTAATGTGAGGACTGCAATATGCGCGCCCTTTTCTAGAACGGTATTTTACCCTTAGCCAGACAAAGTCAAAGTAAGGTAATGAAATTAAGATTAGAATAAATTAACCAACGAAATTTTAAAGAAGT
>JAYMTL010000255.1:0-10378 GCA_036897445.1 Pelargonium tetragonum | reverse complement strand
GTATCTGGGTAAAAAGCCTTTATGACTGAAGGTAAAAAAAAAGTCAGTCCAGCTAGCTATTTAAACTAACCATTATGCTATAGAGCAGGGCAATAACTACAGTAATGTTTATAATGGATCTTAAAGTGAGACAAATAGAAAACAGACTGAAAACACAACACCTGAATGGCCTGCAACTTTGTAAATAGCTAACTAACAAGCTGAATCAGGAAACAAAGAACATTCTAGCAATCAAAAGTCATTTTAATAGGAAAAAATTTCAGCACCGGGAATAATGTATTCTCTTAGTTACCAAAGATCAAAAAGAGATTTCGATAAGTTTCCCGAGGAAAAGGTAGAAAATGGAAAGATGTCTTAGATTCCTGTAAATAATTACACTTAAAATTCATACAAACAGCCATCTACGTTCTTCCATTCCATCTGAAAAAGAAAGAAGAGCAAGAAAGAGGAATATATAATATAAAAAGATTTGGAATAAGAGAACATAATAGCTTCTTCTCAATTGGAACACCTGCACATGCTCTAAAATAAATAACACATAGAAAACAGAAAAGGTGTGTAACCCAATAGGAAAAGAATCAGAAGACATCTCATACCTTTGACCATCAGGATGTGTAATTACAATGTCCATATCACCACAGGAAGTTTTTCCACGTCTATATGATCCCCCGCACACAATGCTTACCTTCAGGAATAAAATCACACAGCATTAATATAGCAATCCAAATACAAGTGCATATCACTGCTGTAAAACCAACTCATTTGCAATCCTGCCTTGGGGCCACCCAGAAGGCATGCATAAGTTATAAGTAGAATAACAGGGTTAGAACCTTCTATAACAATGAGATACTAGATCTAAAAAAACAAGTCCAAAATAATTTAGATACCACTTTCTGTTTAAAGCATTGCCCTCATTTGATAACCAAATTAAGGCCTTCTATCAATGGACAGATACATTCATGAAACCAAATGCAAAACACCATTTTCTGATCAATTTAATATATCATAGGATTATAACCTTTTTAATGCGAAAAAAGATAAGAGCTTCTAACATGAGACATGGATTCTGGAAAATTCCAAATTCAAAATTATACTTTCTTACCAATTTTAACTGATATGATAATTATAACTATTTTTCATGCTCAGTTTCTCACTCAAGATATCTTTTTACTGGCACAAAGAAAATGAAGCTGTTCTTGTAAATATTTTAATACAAATAGACACCTAAATACTCTTCACATATCTCGATATGTACTTCTATGTACTTCTATGTGTGTAGATGTGTTTATACTCAATATTTTCAAATTCTTGATATATATAAGGAATACCACTTTACAAGTTTAGTCAAAAATTAAGAATGCTCACCCCAGGCAAAATATCCTCCCCAGCTTTCTGTAATAGAAGTTCCATCTCTTGAACCTTTATAATCACATACGTACACACACACACACACAAAAACATTAATATTTCTAAGTTAGCATAGAATAGGTTCTGTCTAAGGAGGACGGTATTAGACCTCAAGGCGTGGAATCCTTTGCTTGATATCGTCAAAATATTTCAATCCTAACTTCTGGGAATTTGTCAATGAACTTTCATTCTTTAGATCATCAAGTGCTCGGTAGCCTTTCTCATACAACTTCAATGCAGTGGCTGGACCGATACCCCAAACTTCCCCAAACAAAGTGATTGTCCGCACCTGAGTTAGAAGGAGGTATATGGCAAAAAAGTTGTAAGCAAGATTATGATGAACTGCAGGGTGCTCAAAATGAAATTAGCTTGAATAATATTAGTGCATAATTCCCTGCTGTACATAGTTTGATAAAATATGAATAACAGTAATAAATTACAGCTATCTTTGAGTCATGGATAGCTATTGATAAGATGCAGAAATATTCTCATTAAGCATTCAGAACTCCACGATTTTGAAATTTACTTATTTAGTCTAATGAGAACTCCTGCAATACCTTTTCATCTGTCTCAAAGTGATCCAACTTAGATAACTTCCCAGTTGTAACAATCTCCTGAATCTGAAAGCAAATACCAATGATATCCATGAGTATGAAGCAGAAATTTTCATTTTGTGAACAGGCAAATACAAGATATTACAGCATAGGTTACTCTAAATATGAATTTTAGTTTCAATGAAAAAGTCAATCTATTAAGTTTCAAATCCTCAGAATTGATCTGTCAGCCTAGTATCATCGTTTAAGAGAAGCATGCAAGTATTTATCACTTGGCAGCTCAAGCAACAGACCAAAAGACAATCAAATAAGTTACTGATGTTATCACGATTCAGAAAGTATATTCTGGGTGGAATATACTTCAGGATGTATCCTGTATTGCCTTGCTTAGTAGTAAAAGAAAAGGGACTTGTTGGATATTTTATATTCGGCCATCTTGCTATGGAAAGATGATGAGAAACTTAAAAGTACAAACACTCAATACGTGTTTAAAACATGAGCAGCAAATAGTGAATTCAAAACTATGTATATCAGCTTACATGATCTTGCATTGACTTTCCAATTGTAGGCAAGTCTTTGACTTGGTCGACAGTTTGAATTTTGTAAGGCAACTTCTCAATAACTGCAATAGCCTTGGAATAACTAAATGATCTCCGGTCATCCCCAAGTGCTTCAAAAAAAAATTACCACAAGACATCAGATACCTAGGAGAGCCCTAACAAGGCTGGCAATGTATGTATGAATGTAAAGCTATACTGGTAATGAAGTCTCACCTCTATATATGTTGATGAGCTTTCCAAATATTTCAGTTATGTTCTGGTTCAAATCAGGTGGATTGTATGGCAAGGACTGCAATGTGTCAATTTGTTAAGTGATTAGCAAACACAGAAAACATTTGGCTGCAAAATAGTGTTGGAACCAGATACAACAAATAATAAGAATCAGAGAGAGATAGGATGACAGAAAAGGGGGTAGAAGCACTGAAGAATATCACACGAACCTAAATTTTATAGGAAACTTGAACTTGCATCCTTATCAGAGCTCTTTGAGAATGCATTTAATAACTTACAGTGTGAGATGAATTGGGAGTGTTTGGTCCTTCGTATACATCATTATTCTTCACATCTCCCCCGCTTTTCACACTTGTATTTTGTGAATCCTCACAGGAGGATCTAATCTTTTTGCAATGTGATGGCTCATCATCAGCAGAATTGTTTTCATCTACCGATTTAGGACTTGAGGATTTCTCTGGTGCACAGTCTTCTTCTGAACCCATTTTTAGCTTGTATAAATCCTCGGATACCTTTTATCCTAGTCTCAAGCTGTCTTCAAGCCACTGATATTTAAGAACATTCTGCAACAAGTCATAGTAACCATCATCACTTCGTTCTAAACCTTGTGAGATTTTCATAGAAAACGAGTAGGTTTTATTTAGTGATAGCTGATTGCAACAAAAATCTATTATGCTGAAACCATACTAGGAAATATTTTTGCCAAGTTCGCTTTAGACTAAACCCGAGAGATTATTTTACTGCCATGTTAAGTATGAAGTATCACTTATGTTCTATCTCTATTTTACTGAAACAAGAAGCTTCAAGGCTCCTTTTGAACCATGGAAAGATTGAGTAAAACGAATGGATCATGAAATTGCATGCCGATTTAACAGTCTTCAACCACAAATTGAAACAACCAAACACAATCTTATATCACTATAATAGTATAATTAGGAAATTGGAGAGACTCACTCCTTTGAAACGGGCCAAGCCATCACTGCCAAAATGTTGAAGAAGCGCAGCTGAGCTCATAGCGAACACATGAGTCACCTTCTTGCTCAGGCTCTCCTCTATGATTGCCCCCAATTGCACCAGCTTCTGCTTCCATACCTAAATTCACCACAAAATCACCAATTAGACCCTACAATTTACAACACAAAAGGCATAGATCACCCAAAACCAAAACCTGTAATCGGCGACTCTGAACGCCATTTTCGACCAAGAACACCACCATTTCAGCGAACATTCCTTCTGGATCGCAAGCCGGAGCTTGGTTTCTAGCTGCCTTTGGCGCCATTTTGCGTCTTCTCCCTCACTCTCTTCTCTTATTTACTAGCAACTCAGAAAGGTAAATGACCGACCAACGGATAGTATCTACTATCTAGTGTGTTCAAATCCACTGAAACCTATAAGCGTTATTTAAAATCGCGTTTTCACGTAAAAGCGAATTTTGTTAATAACGTGTCCGTGAGAGAGTTTCGTCACAGCGCCATCCTCAATTTTTAAGTTTTAACCCACTGCGAGGGTTTAAGCAAAAACCCTAAAGTTCTCCATCAAAACCACAAGGAGACCGAATGGTTCTTCGTGGCTCAGTTTCTGCGTTCCGTTTCTCTAGAACTAAGCTCCTCTCGCAATTTAGGCACTCGTTGTCCTCCATTGTTAGTGATGCTTCGTTGTGCTCTGTGTCCTCTCCGATCGGATTCCGCTTGTTATGGCTGAATCAACTGAGCCTCCGCCATGTCAGGGCGTTCGGGACTTCCGGGGCAAGTTCCGGTTCAAGTAGAAGTGAAAATGACACCTTTTTCGCCGAAGAGTGCGTGTCGTGGACGTCCTTGGGTCTGTCTGAGAAGGTTGCTCGAGCTATCACTAGTGCCGGCATCCAGAGGCCGTCTCTGGTTCAGGTGAGCTCTTGTTATGCAGTTCATTAGCTCAAAATGTTGCAAGATGCTTATGTAAATAAAATACAATGGTTGAATTTGGGGGCAAAAGTTACTGATGAGATCATGTAAAGGTTGGATTTTTATTGCACCAAATGATATGTTGCTGGTAAATATTTGGATTAGAAATTACATAAATTACTACATGTGCTCAGTAGTGAGTCTAATTGCTTAGCATATGAGGCCTAATAATTGTAGTCTTGTGTCCACTGACCAGGATCGAGAAATATAAATGTACTGAGTTGAATCAGCATTTCTCTTGCCACATATTCTGAGAAAACACATGGGTTATAGTTTCTCTTTGTTTGGAAATGAAATTGGGAATGTCTTAAATTTGAAGCGAGGCTGCTTGTGGTTAAGATTGTAGGGTGTCAAATTTGAGTGATGCAGAATTAAATTCCAGAGTATGACAAGAGGTGACTAATTTTATTTGACCTTGTGGTCTTTCTTTATGAATGAAAGGTTCATATTAAGAAGTCAGGCCAACTTCAAAACTATACACCCAAGTTCTTAAGTCCAGAGCTTCCCTACTTGTTTTATTGAACTTAGGGTCACAAAGACGGGAAAGGTGAATGTTCTTAGGTAAAGTGATTAAAATTGATAGGAGCTGACTTTCTTATGCCAAGTTTCTTCTATTAAATATTTTAGTTTGTTATAATACTCCATCTGTCTCGAAACAAGAGTCCTCGTTACTAAATTTTTTTCCCCCAAATACTGTTCACTTTCCTTTTTGGTAAGTGAATTATACATGAATGATCAATGACATACTAAGATAATGTAGCGAGAACCACATGATTTTGTCACAATAAAGAAAAGACACATAAAGGGACGTAGGAGAAAGTCACACACTACTTATATTATCCTTAATTTTTGCAAAAAAGTCGAACAAGACACTTGTTTTATCTTGTTTGCTTGTTTATTTTTCTTTCTATGCATGTATTTGTCTTATTGAGATATCTTCATTTGCATTTTAGGCTGCCTGCATACCATCTATACTTTCAGGAAAGGATGTAGTAATTGCTGCAGAGACGGGTAGTGGTAAAACACATGGATACCTAGTTCCTCTAATTGATAAGCTATGCCATGCAAATGATGATTCTGGAAATACTTCATCTGATAAAGAATTAACCCCACCTCGTAAAATTTTCCTCGTTCTTTGCCCAAACATAATGCTGTGTGAGCAAGTGGTTCGAATGGCTAATAGTCTTCGCAATGATAGTGGCGAACCACTTCTTAGAGTTGCAACTGTTGGTGGGCAACAGGTATTCATGTTCCAATTTTTCTTGTCATGCAGTATTTGTGCATTCATATAGCTGTTGTATGCTCAACTTATGTCACCTATCAATATATTGAAGTTTGACTCATTAAGAAACACTGACTGCAGGGGTGGCCAGTTAAAAAACCTGATATCATTGTATCAACACCAGCTGCTCTTCTGAATAATATTAATCCAGAAAAACAGCGTCGTTTAGAGTTTTTGCGTGGAGTAAAATATGTGGTATGCTTTTGCTTATAGCATCACGCTATTTTTTTTGTTCCTTTGGAGAATCATGTATGCAACCTAAGGAAAACCAAAATCAGAAACTGGTCCATGTTCCTAACTAGTAGTTTGTGTAGGTGTTTGATGAAGCAGATATGCTTCTCTGCGTGGGCTTCCAGAATCAAATTAGATATGCTCCGTTCTGATGAAAAGAAGTTGGCTCGGGCTAAAGAATCTTCACCTGAGAGGGCAATGGGTTCGAATGATGATCCATTGTTGCACACTGATTCCTTGGATGAAGAAGACCTGCCAACTGAAAGCATCTCAGAAGGTGAGGAATATTCCAGAGATGAAGCTGTTATTGATGATATGTCGGAGAAGATTGAAGCTGGATCTGTCCAGAGAAAAGACAGGTGGAGAGCGAGAAAGATTTATGAGCGTAGTAAGCAGTATGTTTTTGTTGCAGCCACCCTTCCAGTCAATGGAAAGAAAACTGCTGGGTCAGTGTTGAAGCTCAAGTTTCCAGAAGCCAATTGGGTTACTGGAAACTACCTCCATTATCACAATCCCAGGTGCCACATTATTTTCTGGCTATTGGTAACTATTTATAAGCACTATTTGATTGCTTCATGTTTATACAATTAAGTGATGATCTATTTTGAAATCAGATTATATCCTTGCAGTGATAGGTAACATCATGTAAGTATTTATTATGCTAAATCAGTATATGTTAAATGAAAAGTGGATTAAGTCCCTGGAAAACATTATTTTTCTTTCCTTGTCTTGTAACTCGCTGCTTTTCGTTGTGAACCTTGGGTTTTATTCTATACATTTGCTGGGACATGTTTGTTTTGCATCATTTTCCTGTATGCTCAATTTATTGCTTTTGGTCCCTTTTAAGTTTATAATGGGTTATGTTGCACATGTTGTTTGACAATTTATAGATTCTTTTCTATTTCAGGATGGAGCAGAGGTGGGTTGAAGTTTCAGCTGATACACAGGTCGATGCACTCATAAATGCTGTAAAACAAGGTTCTAGATCTAAAATGTTGGTTAATGGCACTGATGTAAGTCGAACCATGGTGTTTGCAAACACTATTGAAGCTGCTGAAGCAGTGGCAAAGATATTATCGACAGCCGGGATTACATGTTACAGTTACCACAAGGGCTCCTCTTTTAGTGACCGTGAAAAAGCCTTAAATGATTTTAAAGAGAAAGGTGGCATTCTTGTGTGCACAGATGCTGCTGCACGTGGTATTGACATTCCAAATGTCTCGCATGTTATTCAGGTGCTTCTCTTTTTTACCATCAGTTTAGGTAGTGCTTCATGCGTTATTAATTTCATCTGTAGCAAAGCTACTAGTAAATGCATACACAAGAGGAGGAGGGAAGGAGAGGGGGAATTGAAGTACAAGTTTGACAATAGCTCTTTTAGTGTATCAAGTAAACAACCGTAATAAGTTGTGCGAGTGTGTATGCACAAAGGTGTTGGTTTTGTTTGTCTGTCATCTACTTGCTGGGACTGTTCTGAGAAACCTCTTAGAGAAAAGAGATCTAAATTTGTATCCTTGAGTAGATGTGTCTAAATCTAGATAGTACATTGATCAGTCTGATTGACACATATAATCCAGAGAAACTGCAAACTAGCGTTCAGTGCCCGGACCGATGTGGTGACCTAATTTGATGTGTAGAAATTATCAATTATAGAGTATATATGATTACATAACAAAATGCCATATGATTAGAACTTCTGCAAGATTGTGATTCTTAAGATACTGCTTTGGAAGTTGGGGAGATGAACTTATGTTCTGACCAGGATTTGAGTGTTAAGAGATGATAGGATTTGATGCATATCCTTGCACCATAATTATTTTTGAAATGTTGATGAAGTTAGAAGAAGTGAATGCTTCAATATTTGCACCCTCCTGTCTGTGATATGGTGCTAAGCTCTTAAATCTTAGGAACTTTTTCTGAATTCAAGTGCCACAAACTGTAATTTATGCTAAAAGCAACTCTAAAGCTCCTGATATAAACCAATAACTAAAGTCTTGATTCTAAGTTGCTTTGATATGGAACAGGAGACATATATATATATATTCTGATTTCACTCTACCTAGCATGCTTTCTTTGAAGAATTTTTTCCTTTACTTTGCTATAATCACTGAAGACTGATTTGCCATTGGATATGTTGATGATTACAGGCAGACTTTGCTACATCTGCTGTAGACTTTTTGCATAGGATTGGTCGCACAGCTAGAGCAGGTAAATCTGGACTTGTCACAAGTTTGTACACCGAATCAAACCGAGACCTTGCTGATACAATTCGTCAAGCTGCCGAACTTGGACAGCCTGTGGTAATTCTTTGAACTTACAACAAAGAGTCTATTTTCCTGGTTATTTCTCTTTATTTGAGCTTTTGGGTAAAAAGTTGACAAATGTTCTGCAAGTTATGAATATAAATGGGTATCAAGTTTTTTATTTTATTTTAATGGACTCCATATTCCATGTATGCTTGTCAATGTCTTGCCATTGAACTTGTTGCACTTTCTGGGTGGATTTTGTGGTTACAGGAGACAGCATTTAGCAGGAAAAGAGGCTTCAGAAACAGAATTAAGAGGAGTAAGTATAAATCTTTAATCTGATGTACTCAAATGCATATGCAAATTTTTTCGGCGGTTGCAAGTTTCATCCATATAATTGACTGTTGAATAATATCAGCCAGTAAGATAAATACAGTTTGGACAACATTAAGTTTGAACTTACATATGTCCTGTCCATATATTGTCAGGTTTTAGTAACGCTTCATCTGTCGAAGAGAGTGTTTGAGCATGAAGGTGAGACTGGGGAAACTGTAAGAGCCAGACAAATTCTGTAATATTTTTCTTTCTTTTGCTTTGTTCTTGTCATGCCTTTTTTTACCCTGTTGAACTGCAGAAGCAGAACACAACGGTTAAAAAAAAAGAGAGAATTTTTGGCATCGTAGGAGTAGAGGTTTTATTCTGTTTTTACTTTTGATTTGATGTTTAGTAAATACCTTTGTAGTAGTATAAAATAAGAACTCACTGTTTAAGAATCTATTAGTTAATAAAATGATAATACCTTTTAATTGTATTGATAATGAAGATGCTTAAGTTAATATCATAAGTGCTGAGCAAGTTATATTTCAGGCCAATGTTAACATTTCGTTCGCAGTCAATGTCGTACTTCAGACCAATATTATCATTTGGTTTGCAGTCATTTCCATCTCCAGATGTATGGGTGGCATTTGTGCTTGTGGGTCTTGTTGAAAGTTTGAAATTCTTTTAAATGAAAACTTAAATACGACTTAACTATGAACAGTTTGAGTTACACGACTCGAACATGACTGATTTATGATCTAGCTGACGTGAAGAGACATGTTTTAAGTGATTATGTTCAAAATTTCATAACAAGACTTGACATATTAGATTCAGTTAATTTAAATTGATTATTAATATAACTGACAATTTATGTATGTTATGTTGAAGGTTGTTTGTGTGCGGGATAGACTCAGAAATTTTAGTATATAGGTCAAAAAAATTTCTTGAACTTATTTTGGGGTGTTAGTTTGTTTAAATTTTTTTGGGTTCAATAGTTTGGTCGCCTTTGAACTGACACATTTTTTTTTAGTTTAGCCATTAATTAAGGTTTTGCTCTAATTGAGTCCTTGTAAATCATTTTATTATGAATAAAACTTACTCAAACGGCTAAAGTTGATTTTGACGTGTCATGTCAACATTTTTTGACACGTCGTCACACCACGTCAGATATGGAATCCATGTGGATATTTTACATCATCATACCGTTTTATTTTTCCTTCATAATCAAAACGACATCGTTTTGGTTGACTTTGATGTAAAAAGTAATGAAATGCAATATTTTGTATGATATGGCATTCATACACGAACTCTGTATTTGACGCGGTATGATGAGGTGTCAAAAAATATTGACGTGACACTAGAAAATTGACTATAACTGGTTGAATGGGTTCAATTAATAAAAATAAAAGTTAACAAGGCCTAAAACAATGCAAAACTCTAATTAAAGGCTAAAAGAAAGAAAAAAAAATTGTCAGTCCATAAGAGACATAGCTATTTAATTCATTTTTTTCAAACTAAATATAACTATAAAAATCAGTTTTTTTTTCCACAAAATAGGGTCAAGTGGGTCTGTTTGTGTGCAATACAAATACGACATGTTTAGTAATCG
>JAYMTL010000254.1:0-10425 GCA_036897445.1 Pelargonium tetragonum | reverse complement strand
TTTTTTTTTATAGAAAAATCTTAACTCAACCCAACCCAGCACGCCACTGCAACGCAAGCTGCGTCTCAAATGTGAACATAGGGCGACGGTTTGTGTTCATGTGTCGTGTTGAAAGTTTAGTATTCTGTTAAATGGATGAACACGAATCCGATCTGTTTATTAAACGAGTTGAAGAACACGACATGAACACGACTCGTTTATGAGCAGGTTGACACGGCTAACACGTTTAAGTAATTGAGTTCAAAAGTATACGACCCAACCTGACACGTTTATATAAATGGGTTGATAGTGGCACGACACGATATATTTGACCCTTTAACTTATATGGGTAATTATCTGCGCGATAAGTTTGAAATTTTAGATTTTTATCCGTAAATAGGTGGGTTAATAAACGGGTTGCTCGACACGTTTATGACCCGTTTAATAAAACGGGTTAGGCGGGTTAAACGGGTTTGACAGGAACACGATTATGCTGAACCCGAACCCGCTTAATGTCGTGTAGTGTTCGTGTCGTGTCACGGGTCATGCCCCAAATTGCAAACCCTATTGAACAGTACCACACGTGTGTAAATAAGCTAGACCTGTGGGCTTCGACTAAGGTTTGGGCTCCATTACATATTACTATTGGGCCTTGTCTTTAACCCTAATACTTATTACACTTTTCTCTCCCCCACAACTCCACTTCAGAGCCACGCCTCTCTTTCCAATTTGCCTCTTCAATTTCTCCTTTTTTTTTCTTAGCCAACCCCTTCCTCAATATTCAATTGAATTTCAATCTGATATGAACATCAAGAGCTAGGTAAAATTCGAAGTTTTGTTCCTTTTATTTGTCATATTTTTTCATTTTTCTGTTAGCAAGTGAATGAAGCAAGGAGTCAAGGACATTGAGTACCTTACTTGAAGAATGCAGCATCTAAAAAAGTTTTCTTTTATTGACTTTGTTTAGATTACTGTATTGGTTAAGTTTGAGTTTGAATATTTTGTAATTTGTGTACATTACTTGGCTGGAATTTCAGTTCTCTCTATTTACTTATTCCCTTAAATGTTATTACTGAAAGAAATGTAATAATCTTGAACAATATCTTTAATAATTGCCCTATCTAATACACATTATAAACTTATTCAAATTGTGTCCAGTTTGTCTTGTTGATAGATTATTTTGGTTGATTTCTGTGATTGATTTGTATTTGTTGATGTGTAAATGCACAGCAAGAAGAGAGAAAAATGAACAAGGACAAGATATTAAAGCTTGCCAAGGGGTTTAGGGGAAGGGCAAAGAACTGTATAAGGATAGCTCGGGGAAGGGTGGAGAAGGCATTGCAATATTCCTACAGAGACCGACGCAACAAAAAGCGTGAAATGCGTTCTCTTTGGATTCAACGCATCAATGCTGGAACCCGCTTACACGGGGTACCTCTCTCTCTCTCTAGTCACACATTCAGAGTTCAGTTCATTCTTTATAATGAGATTTCTAAAAAAAATCATTTATTTGCTGCAATTCGTCCAGAACCTATTGTTTTTGTGTTGCTTTCTCTATACATAATTTATCCTTGTTTAATACTTTGAACTTTCAAGTTTATTCTTTATTCCCACTGTGTCTACCATTGCTTCATCACACTGTAAGAGTAGGATATCATGCTTTTGTTCCAAGTTACAACCTCACAAGTCTCCTTGTTCTTCTTTAATCTATCTTCTCTAGGAATTCCACCTTTTTCACTTGAGACTGTGCTTTAGAGTTTTGTATTTCACAAATCTTCATTACTTTGAAGGTTGAGGTCTTGTAACCCGCATTTTACACTACTACACATCTTTTACCATTTTGTTCTAAAAAATATAGAATAAAAATCTTATGGTGTAATAAACCAAAGATAAAGGACAGAAACTGTTCACAAATCAAATATATTAGAGAATGATGGGTATATGGTGGAAGGTTTTTGAAACCACACTACTTAGTCATGAATTATATGGTATTTAAGTGATTGAATCAGAAGAACTGAAAATAAGTGCCTAGTTTTTGGAGCTCTATAGTTGAAAAGCTAATACTATTAGTAGGTAGTGTACTCAAAGACAAAATGGAATTGCCAAGGAAATTCTGGTTTTGCTTAAGTTTTTATCAAATGTATAGATTTATTATCATGTTGTATCCTTTCCAAAACGTGTACAATAACTGCATCAATAGTAAATTGAGCAACTTTCTGACCATTTCTCTCAAAAGGTTGTAGTTAAGTGCCAAAAGGGACTCTAGCATGTTTAATTCTCTGTGCTAGCTTAAGGAATGGGGGTTAGGTATATATGTAATTGAATTAGATGCTATACTGAAAATTGTCTGGGGTATTTGATTTTATGGGGATTGTTTCTACTGCAAATACTAGTTTGCTTTTCATTGTTTTTTGAGTAGTAGGGTTATACTTTAGAGTGTTGCCACCTGTTGTGTGATCAACAGTTGATGTGCAGGATTAACATTATAGGTTGATTTGTGCCATAACACACTTGAGGAGTAAGTCTTTGCATCCTTAGGCTGTAAATTGGTAGCAGCTGTTACAATATTACATAATGTTGAGGAAAATGGATTTTGTTGTTTAAAGTTGTCTTTAGTTTTGGCATGGTGTGATCTTTTTGCTAGTTTCCTTTGTTATACTAGAGATTTATGATGGTGTGTTTTGTATGGTAAATGCATTTTAATGTTCTAAGCAAAAGTTAATAATGAATGGAGTTAGGTGGTAGTGATGCTCCACTCAATAGAGGATATCCAATTATAGTAGGCGAGAGCCAAGCAAATAATAGGCATGATTATGACTTAGCCAGGTATGGAAGAGATGAGTTGTCAAACGTTGGTACATTAAGTGGTTTTGATTGAAAATGAAAGTATAAATGGGTTTGGATAGAATTTAAAGTAGGCAATCAATATCCAGTTTCCAGGTATGAGCATTGGGCTGCGAAACTAGAGCATGAGAATCACTGACTAAACTAATATTTATTTATTTTCGGAACTTTGTCCAACTTATAGCTCCAGAATTTTTATGATTAGATTCTGCCATATTTGTATTACAACAAGAGAAATGCCTGACGTCTTGTGTTGATGAGTAAAGCTTAAGTTGAAGAACCTTATATGCTTGATGTAGAAGACTAGTAAAACATAGGTAGCATTTAGATTATAATTTTTGGTGAGAAACGAGAATCGAGAATTGGAAGCGGAATGAAATTCTCATTGTTCATGTTAGGATTATGACTTTTTTTTGCCATGAAAATGGTTCGGAATGGAAATATTCTTGATTACCATCCCCATTCCAAAAATTTCAATCCAAGCGCTACCTTAATGTAACTGGTCCTGTAACACAAAATCTTTCCTTATACTCATGCACTGGGCTAGAGGCACTATCATGGAAATTTGTGTGGTTCCCATGCTACTATGTAATGTCGGTTAATGAAATATAGGCGTCACTATTTATGTCACTGAATTGTTGTTGATGTGTTCATTCTTTCCATTTCGAGTAGTGAAATTTTGTATGCATTTTAATCCTAGGCTTTGACAAAACAATTGTAGCCTTTCCACTGAGATGAATGATTATATGTTTGCATCTAATATTTTATATTCCTGTTGTTAGGTAAAGTATGGTAACTTCATGCATGGGTTGGTGAAGGAGAACATTCAACTGAACAGAAAAGTGCTATCAGAGATTTCCATGCACGAGCCATACAGTTTCAAAAGCCTGGTAGACGTCTCTCGAACTGCCTTTCCCGGAAACCAGAATGTGGTTTTGCCTCCCAGAAAGGCGAAAGTTTCAATTGAGGCTTGATTGACCATATAATTGCCCCTGCACCTCAAGCCTCTTAATATAAGCTTTTTGATTGTAGACAATTGCAGAATGTCATAATCAAAGCTACATTTTTAGAGCCTTAATAATAATTTTGTACTATGTTTTATTGATCTCGTCTCCTTTTCCCACTTGTTGATTTACAGTTCCTTCACTATGGCAGTCATCTTAACTAACTAGATGCTGCGTTCTGAATTGTTATGCTTGGCGCTTTTAATATTCCTAGTTATATCTCAGATTATAGATGGTTTCTATGCTGGGTTTCTAAAACTCCCGCAAGCATGTTTGGAGAAGACATTATGACCGTTGTAAAGAGATGTCGGTTTTTCATTGACTTGACTTGACCATTAATATTTGACTGAAATTTTGTTCTTTTATAGAAATTTTTTCCACGAACAAATGTGATAGAATAATATACTTTGGAGAATACTATTGCTCTCACGTCTCGCTCGTTAGTAGTTGCTGTAGTTGCTTCATAACCACCTCCTCTCAGAAACGCCATCGTAGCTGCTACATAAACTCCTTATCTCAGAAACTATGGCATCTCCTTAATTATATGCTTTTATGGTAAATTTTTTCCTTTACCTCTAGAGTCCGTCCTTGTTGGTACGGTTATTTACCAGGAAAAATAGAAATGATTTGCAGATTTGATGGTTGTGTTGTCTTCTGCTACATTGACCATCACCCCCAACCTGTTTCCTTGCTTCTCTCCTCAATCAGGTCACCACAACTTCCTCCAATTGCTGATCCATTTCATTTGTTATATGTTCATTTCAAACATGTTTAGCTTTATCACTCTATCAATTTTGCTGATACAAGCAGCATTTGCAGATGCAGATTGCGTCCCCAGAAAAACTATAGACTGCGACCTTAAACTTGCATTAAAGCTACTCAGTTTCAGTCCAGCTTGAGCCGCAGTTCTTGTGTCACGATGTGCACTTCTTCTGCGTTGGCATCTGGAGAACTCGTCACTGACTGGTCCTGTAAGCTAATTGAAACTTTCTCGTCTCTTTGTTTTTTCTAGATTAGGTTCTCAATATTGTATATGAGGCTGTTTTGTTATAAATACACAATGCTTGCAATAATGAATATTTACTCACAATCATTATTTGATTATTTTCTTGTGGCTGTGGGGATGAGTCTGGTATATGAGAACTAAATTGGAGATTATAGTGACTGTTGGGTTGTGCAGCAATTGCATTGATAGTCCCTCTTTTCATTGAGGACGGAGAGATTTTGGATGGTGAGAACAGAAAAAGTGGCACTGTTTATGAGGTTTCAAGTCCCCAGGAATTACAGCAGCTCCAACCAGGGGAAGAGCTGGCCGATAACATTGTGATTGATTTACAAGATTGGCAGGTAATTGTATTTCTGGCAAGGCTGGAGGGTTTATACTACTGCATGTCAGTTGTTGATTGTTATTTTATAACCAAATTTTGTTTTTGATGCTTGTGTCTATGTTGCACGAATACGAATACGGAATTCGTAATACGATACGGATACGAAATACGCAACTTTTAAAAAAATTAAAATACGATACGTTATAATACGTTAGTTAAAAATAATAAATATATATTTTATATAAAAGTCTTTCATTATAAAAATAAGATAATTTAAGAAGATAATATGAAATTATAAATTACTAATACAATTAATTAAATAATTAATCTACCAAATAAGATGATTTCTAATTAAACACTAACATTACCCTATTCTACCTCTATAAATTAGGATTTTAAATTGCAAATCTTATTTGAGAGAAAACAAATCGTTGAAATACTTGTTTTCCCATATATTTCGGCCTATTCAGACGTAAATACGTAGTCGTATTCCTGTTTTTTCCTTCTTTCTTTTAGCGGATAAATAAAATACCATTCTCCGTACGTTTTTGAACGTATTTGACAGTATTCGTATTCCGTACGTTCTCAATACGGATACGTTGGGCTACTCAGCGTATTGGTGCAACATAGGCTTGTGTTATCCCATCTACCTTCAAATTTGTTTTCTTTCTACAAGAGGACCCTTTACGCATATTAGCATTGTACTCATACAGTCCATGGTCTTTTGTTTCTTAGATAATACCAGCAGAAAATATCGTGGCAGCATTCCAAGGAAGACAGAAAACAGTATTTGCCATATCAAAGAGTCCCTCAAAAGCACAGATATTTCTTGAGGTACCTCATAAATAATACGAACGAGAGTAACAAAAATAAGCTCTGCATTTTTAAAGCATTGCTCAAATTCAATAAGTTGGCCAGTTTGGTACTTCAGGATGCAACATGACATCAAATAAAGGATCCTTTTCTGGATGTAGGCTTTAGAGCAAGGTCTGGTGGGAGTGGTTTTAAAAGTTGAAGATGTCAAAGCCGTTGTTGACCTAAAGGTAACTTATTCTAGCGAATGGCTTCTTGAGTAATGCGACATTGCTCCTTATCTTGTTTAATATTGTCAGGAGTATTTTGACAGAAGGAATGAAGCGAGCAATACATTGAGCTTGACTGAGGCCACAGTAACGCAAGTTAATATGACTGGGATGGACGATCGAGTTTGTGTGGATCTCTATAGCCTCATGCGACCTGGCGAATGACTTCTGGTTTGCTTCTAGTTTCTTTGTGTGTTTGAGTGGAAGGATGTCTGTGGCTTTAGTTATTCATCATTGACAGACTCCTATATGATGTAATCATTTTTTATGCATGACATATGTCGTATTTTGTAGGTTGGATCATTTGCCAGAGGACTATTCCTTGTTCACTCAGAGTGCCTCGACTCAAATTATATTGCCAGCAGGCCTTTTCGGGTGAATTCAGTGAGTATTCATCTGAGTTTTCAGAGATATCTTTTGGCAACTAATGTCATAATAATACTTGTATAGGGCTCTGATCTTGTGGGTTGGTAAATTTTTGTTGCGACTTGCGACCTAACAGAATTTCAGTTTGGCACATCCTAACAAAGGCCAACTTTTGGGTAATGTTTGCTGATGAGATAATCTTACTAGTTATTTTCTTTTTGGTGATGTGTGGAAATTGTTCTCTCATGGCATTTCCTACGAGTCTATTTAGATATTTTAAAAATTAGCCATTAGGTCTTTATACGTCTAATACCAATTTTGGGTAGGTTCTTAAATGATAATATGAAACATCAGTTTTGTCATACCCTGATTTATTTTGGACTATATGTATTTAGAATCATACAGGGTAAAAGAAAAAGTTGTAAGGGGAAAGTGCATCTTTATGTTAATGAATGGGAAACGTAAATGAAGTTCCACTTCTTTTGTTTGAAAAACAAAAGAACTTCACTAAGAAAAGAAGTTTTAAATTTCTAGCCACTGAACTAGTGTCATTTTCATAGGGATATTTTCTTAGTTTATCATTGTGTACAGTTACGCACCTTATTTACTACACGTCTCTTCATTGAACAGGGGCCTGTACATGCCTATGTTGCTGTTCCAGGAGGAAAGACGTGCTACCTTTCGGAATTAAAAGCTGGTAGAGAGGTGATAGTAGTTGACCAGAAAGGCCAGCAATTGTTGGTCGTGTTAAGATGGAAACTAGACAATTAGTCCTTGTGGAAGCAAAGGTTTGTGCATTGGATGCCAACACAGCATGATGTACTTGTTTATTTAATTTAGTTGGGATTGTTCGTGTGCTGTTACTCATGTTCTAGTATATAAATGAATTGAACTTCTCAAACTGCCTGATAACTTGTTTCACTAGTGTATTTAGGAAGTCTGATTATGTAGACTCAGGTAGCTCCAATTAGTTGTAGAAGTGCAACATACTAGCATTTAAAGTGAGCGAGGCAAACTGACATATATTAGTCTTAGTTAGGACATCTTGTAATGTTGTCAAACAGTATTCTTGAAGAACTTAAGTTCCTGAATAAAATTTGCAGACTGGATTGCATAGTGTACTCTTTTGGTGAGGATACTCTTGAGAACTGGATTAGACTGGTTGACGAGCAAAGGGATGTGATCCAGGTAAGGGTTATATTTAGAAGCCTTATTTTTTACTATGCATTAATAATGTACCAAAAGAGGTCGAGAGATGTTTTTACTGGCGATGCCCTCTCTATCTCTACACTTATAAGTGATTTTTTTTCCCTTCAATTTGTTATCCTATGCTTGATTGCTGCTTGAAAAAGGAATTTGTAAACACACACGGCCTTTAAATTATTACATAGGTCACTTAGATTTCTGAAACGGAAAGAAAATGATTCAGTTTTTACATCTATAGTGTTTTTTTTTTTTTTGGTTAGGAGCCAGACATTAAGAAACCTGGTATAGTGCTGAACAGGCAATCTATAAATAATTGCATCTAGTATATTGTAATATAGGTCAAATGGGTTGGGATTGAAACCTATATGATTTTGTGCATCATAAATTTTTTTCTTATATAATAATGTTATATTTGTTCTGTTGCAGCATGATTTTGATGACCAAGCCATTTACAGTATCCTTGTACAGAATGCGTAAACTGTTGCTCTAATCAGTCCTAATAAAGGTTTGTTCTGACAGACATTATCAATGGCTATTTCAGACTTGGAGTCTTTCACTTTGTTCTACAAGTTTGAGGATTTACACTTCTGTAGGAAAGGAGTCGCAAAGAACTGCCATTCCTGTGACCTCACTTAAAGTTGGAGATGAAGTTGTGCTGAGACTACAGGGAGGGGCCCGACATACTGGAATAGAAATTCAAGAATTCATAGTGGAAAACTGAACGAATAAGTATGATATATTTGGAGAAGATTCATGACTACTTGGGGCTATGACACTAATGGACAGGTATGAAGCTACCAAACTTCCTGTCTCTGGGATTGCTTGTATTTGTGTCCTTTGAGAATTATAATCCTATCAAATGTAAAGAAGAAACAAGCATGAATATCAAAGGTTTTCCTCAACATTTCAGAATTATGCATTATTAACTAGGCCTATTTGCCTTTTGGTTTCTGGCATTTGACTGTGGAGAGGGATTTATTTTATCTGTGGTGTTCATTTTCTTGGGTTACCGAGGATATAAATACATTGTAGATCAATAACATTTATTTCAGTAAAATGAAGTAGCAAACACCATCCTTATTTATTTATTTTGCAGATATCATACATTCCAGCTCCACTCCAAGTCCAAACATTTTCACTCGTATATGACTGACATATTATGACTTGCACTGTATTGAAATGATGAATCTTACCCGAGTTTCAATTGAGAACCACTGAACTTTTGGTTACAGATGATGTCAAGACGTTTGTTCATGTCAGATGTGAGGTGACAACGACACAATTTTGCGAACCTCTCCTGTCTCTTCCTCTGCCGGAGCTACAGATCTGAGCTCGTCGCACCTCCGAGAGCCTCCTCCACCTCACCGAGCCTCCGCCGTCAGGTTCAGTGAGATGGGAGCATTGACGAGATGGATCACGGATGAAGGTGGAGCACGGACGGAGCTTGCCGGCGAGTGGAGGGCATATCTGGTTTGGTTAGGGTTCAGCTCTGGTCCAGTTAGGATTAGGGTTAGGGTTTGGTTTGATTGTATAAGTCTTAATTTTATTTTTTATTTTTGATTGATTTGAGATTTGTTCATTTGATTCGATTTGGGAAATTTTGTTCATTTGATTAGATTTAAGAATTTTTGTAAGGTGATTATTTGTTCATTGGATTCGATTTGGGAAAATTTGTAATTTGATAATTTTTGTGTGTTTAAATCATACTTTATTCAATGATTCATGATATGTTTGGTAAATCAAACTCACAATCCGGCAAAAAATCCGGCTGCTAGCAAATAAAATCCAATTTTTGGCATATAAAACCCAGTTTTCGGGCAAAATTTTAGATTTCCGGTAAAATTTTTGAATTTTCCGGCGACAACTACAAGTTTTCGGCGCCGGAATCTTCAAACGTTTTAACTTAGAAATGAAATGGAGAAGGGTAAAATGTGTATTTTAAAAAATTAATAAGTCATGTGCAAGACATGTGAGGAGAGTGAGTGTTTTTCCGTTAGATTTAACGGAAAAGTTAACGGAAATTGATTTTTTGCAAGTTGAGGGGTTATCTGCTAACGGAAAATGTTCATGGGGTTTATGTGTCAAACCTTCAAAGTTTAGGGGGTATGTGCAACTATCCCTTAAAGAAATCCATTCTCATTTCACATGCCACAACATCGCCTAGCTACTCCAAAATTTTGATCAACAAATGGCTCATTACTCCATGGTTTTAGTCACCAAATAAATCTAGCCTCAACTTTCATGTCACATCATCACTTCCTATGACATGGCATCACCTCTCAAATGAGACTAGTTGGATACATGATGAGCTCTCAATTGGATCTGTCATGTCGCAGCCTCAAAACATGTCGCGACATCACCTCTAAAACGAGACTTGAATTGAACATGTCATGGGCCCTTATTGGACTTGTAATGTCATGTCCTCAGGAAGCTATGACGTGGCGCAACGCGACACTTCTTTTATTTTTGTTCATAAGCACATTCTCTCCTTGCCCATCAATCAAATGTTGCGTCCCACGCCTGAGGGCCCTTCTTTCAAAAGAAAAAGACCATTCTGGAGGCTCTCAAAGGAGTCAGAAGAGCTCTTTTACCGCCACAAAAGACGACAACACTTAG
>JAYMTL010000253.1:0-10649 GCA_036897445.1 Pelargonium tetragonum | reverse complement strand
AGAAGTAAGGTAAAAAAAGGTATTAAGGGAAGGCTGCTACAGATTCTTTCCTTTATTTCATTCTTGGTTTTCTGAGAAATTTCCTACCAATAAGAAACTAGCCAATTCTTATTTATATTATTCTATTATGAGGATCTTACTTACGCCACTTGCTTTGGAAAACTAGAACTTCAATCTCTTGTTATTTAGTATATCAGGAACTTAAATAAGAACCCGCGTACAAAACCTCATTTGAGTCTTGATGTACTCACTTATCTTTGCTATAACTAATCTCTAAGGCATCCTCCAAATACCATAGAAATTTATAGGAAATGTCAAGCTAATTCAAAAATTCTATTATATAAGTGATTATATAATCAAGGAAATTCCATTCTCTAAGAGGTATTTAAAAAAAGTTCTAATTATTCTAACCTAACCTGTGAATTTCGGGCATTTTATTCTGTCTATTTAAGAGAATATGTCCTCTCCGTAGGTGATGGTATTGCCCGGGTTTTCAGTATTGCTTACCAAGGAAAACACCCAGGAAAAAACTTATTAATTTCTTTCCTGGAAATTTAGTTTTTCTTTGTGTACTAATTATCCTTTTCGTGTTTAAGGGAATACCCGGTGCGGCTAAAGTAAAAAAGGAAGAACATATGTCATTGCAGTAACAACATACAAATTTGTCCACATCGGTGTTTTACTTTTTGATAGTACCGAACTACATTATCTTAGAATTCCTGCACAACCTCCCAAGCTATGGATCTTACTCTTTATTAGCCAAAGGAAGAGCTCCTATTAATTCTTAGATTCCTAAACTATACTACTAGGACTATATTCTCAAGCAAGAACTCAGTTTCTGTTATTCTGTATTCTTTAGAATTCTTATCCGGCTTAAACAGAAGCACTAATAACTAATACATGTAAACTTTCCCTTGCTTTACCAAGAATGAATACTAAGTGCTACAAGCAAGCTTGCCTAAACTATCTGTTAGCAATTCTTAGGAATCGGAATCTCACAAAGACAAGAGTACATTCTGTTATGTTATCCTCGTTTAGCAACACCGTATCGGAATCCGTCTAAGGACTGCTGCACTTCCTTGCTTACACATCCTAGCTTTACCCAGTAAACTTGCCTGACTAGAAATCAGTTATCCAATGAGTACAATTAAGGAAACTCCAGTTACAATAGAAGCGGGTTTCCATTAGAACAATTTAGACCCCTCTAGCTGAAGAAATATCATTCTCAGCCAACAATACAATAAGAATAAGGAAAATAAGCTATAGCTATACAAGAACTCGGTTTATCCCAAGAATACTAGCTGCACTAGCCTTCAACTCCTCCTTGCAAAGACTACCTTCCAAGATCTATATCTTGAAACTCCTTACTAGATCGGAAAGCTCTCTCTTTAAGACTCGGAAATAGAATTCATCTAGTTTAGGAACATACATGACACAGATAGTTCCTAGCATTCACTTGCTATCTTGCTTTAGCTACAACAGAATATCAGTTCTCCTCCATTAAGTAAGCAGCACCTAATAGTAGGAAGATACTCAATACAAATAGCAATATCTGGTTTATGTTATCATTTGCTTGCTCTTCCATCTCGTAAAGAAGGAATATTATGTTACAATTAGTTTAAGTTACTTCAGGTTCGCCGGAACTTTTATAAGATATAGAATTATGAGTCTCTTTCGGAATTTAGAATCAGGGTTCTCCTAATAGCGGCACTACCATTAGAATCTTTAACTCCTTTCAAGGTATTCCGGCACTTTCAGAGATATTCTATAAAAGCAAAAATTTTCCCTACTTTGTGCTATTTTTTTTGTAGAAAGAGCTGAAAACAAATTTAGTATCTTATAACTCAGCTTGTAATAAAAAAAGCTTCCTTTCTTAATATTCAAAAGTTCCAAATCGAGATGCCTAAAAACTTAAGAGTCCAGATCTCGAGATATAATATAAAAACCGATTTGTATATTACTCCAGAATTCGACTTAAACTTTGTTGCTTAATATTTAGTGAAAATGTCGGAAATACAAAAGAGGGGCTTACCTAACTCATGGGAAGTATAAACTAAAGGAAACTTTTCAGTCCAAAGCTGTCAACCCCCATCTTTCGAGTGTCCTAAACTTGATTGACTCAATATAACTGGCCAACCTCGTTTTTAGATGCTAGTCAAGCTCGAGGATTCCTAAAGCCGTAAGATGATAAGCTCTAATTATAAAAAGAAAAGAGTAAACTAACGGATTTCTTTTCATTCCCTATTAGATGAGACACAAGAGTGAAATTTCAGGCACCTGGGGTTGTGGGTTAGTTAATGGCTCTCGCCTCCTGTTCAAGCGAGAAAATGAAACATAGTGCGAGACTTTGATTTTTGGGAGATTCCCTGTTAAATCTATTAACATTCGTAGAGAAACTTTAGGGTTGTTCTATTTAATCTGAGTTCCTTTACTTTATTATTTATACTTCCATTTATATAATATAAGAATACTCATTACTTTATACATATCTTAAATAAATCCACACTTATAGGCAATAAAGTACCTACCTTACCTTAAGAGCTATACCAACATCGCCGGGTTTTTAAACCTGCCCTAAATCCTGTAACCTAAAAAGGGACGCCTAGAGTTTGTAAATACCAGTTTTAAAATATCCCATACCTCTACTAAGAACCTTTTTCACTCTTTTTTTGTTCGAAAGAATCTAAGGAAACAAACCCCAGGCATCCTTCTTTTTAGACCTAAATGGGTTTTTATGTCTCCAAAGAAATTCTACTTAAATGATAAGGGTTCCCCCCCCTTTTGAAAGGGATAGTATTCCAGAAGTCAGTTAAATTCCCCTTGAAGATTTTCCGGAATCGGAGGGGTTCGCTTATACTTCATTTTAGTTACTCTGCAATTGCTTATTAATAGAGATTAGTCTTAAATTGTCAATTTGGAGTCAATTTTATTTAACATCACACCTGTAATTCAAATTTCTAATTCTACTCTTTTTATTAGGAGTACCAGATCAACCTATAAAATTGACTTTGGACTTTTGGGACTCTTAATAAGCTATCTTTCCTGGATCCCCCTTCTAGAACTTACTTTTCTAGAATCTATCTCTTTGACTCTCGCTACAACGGAGACAAACACACCCCTTTGCTTGTTAGACCTAAAGCTTTTATTATAAAAGCAGCACATTGCAAGAGGCACCACTTCCTATATATTCCAGAATCGCTAAAGAAACCCCTTAAAACTTATAAGAATTTCTTAAATGTTGTGGAAGACTCCCCTAAACGGAATCGCTTAAATAGAAAGGCCTTCTTAAAAATGTTAGTTTTTACGTTATGTTTGGAGTATAGCCAAGCGGTAAGGCACCGGCTTTTGATATCAGTATACAAAGGTTCGAATCCGTAAGTTTTAGAGTTTTAGTAGTAGTGTTTATGGTCTAAGTTCCCCTTTTGAGACATTCTAACACCTTTTTATATTAAATTAAAAAGACTTGAGGAAGAGGCCTCTAGAATTCTCTCCTCCAAAGTGCATTAGAGTTAGCTCTACTTGATTTATTCTTACCCTTCTACCAAATCCAATATAGGTATCCCTAAGCGCTTTCTTTTACCGACTAGACACGATTATAAATATGAATGTTTCGTTTTTAAGAGAAAAGAAAATTAACAATCGATTTGTAACGAGAAGTTAAGACAAATCCAATTTTCTCTTTATTAAAGGCTCTTTGTATATCTACACAAGACTTACTTCCTCGAAAATCTACTAGTTCAAGAATCGGTTTTTTCTTTCATTTCTACACTCAACTCAGGCATCCCTGACAGGCAAACGCTTATCATAAAAGTACCACTACCTAGCTCCCGTGGAATACAAGGAACCCTTAAAAGTACAGTTCTCATAGATATCTACAGCACCTATGAAATTCCTTGAAAGGAATTCCTGCAAAAGAGAGTCCCCTTAGTAAAGCAGTGTATTTCTAATTTCAAGCCCTTTTTAAGAAGCGCCCAAGTTTTCGGAATAGAGGGTCGCTTTTATTATATTAATAAAGAAAGGCAAAGTCCTGCCAAACCCATTTGAGTGCTATTCTTTAACTTACAAATGATCCAGGTTTTCAACTTAACCTTGTTTTACAGAA
This sequence comes from Pelargonium tetragonum, assembly GCA_036897445.1. Classification (NCBI taxonomy): domain Eukaryota; kingdom Viridiplantae; phylum Streptophyta; class Magnoliopsida; order Geraniales; family Geraniaceae; genus Pelargonium; species Pelargonium tetragonum. The sequence goes on along the minus strand of JAYMTL010000253.1, from coordinate 6,547 downwards.
CTCCTGGAGTGGAAACGTTTAACAAATTAAAGAGCCTAAACAAAAAAGACTGAATCTTGCAATTTAGGAATAAAACAAAACTCTTTAAAGCCTCATGGATCTAGCCCCGGGAGATTGCTCAATTACTAAATGTACGCTCAATAGGTAAGGGGAATTCGCGTAATTAAAAAACCGGCCAAGTTCCTGTATAAGGGTCAACCTAAAAATGAAATGACTCACGGCTATGAAAACCTTTTGAATTATAACTAAACTCAGAAAGCTTTCTGACAAAAAGCAGCGCAAGAGTAGGACTAGGTTTAGGATAAGGATTTCCACATAACCTATCTTACTTATTAAGAGGCGGGCGTATCTCTACGAAGTACAAATAGCCCTTTTAGCATTTCTATTAAAAAACCAAGTTGCTGTTCTTTAGACCTACCTTTTTTGTAGAGAAGTTTCCTGTTTCTACTACTTTGTTACGTAAAGGACCGAAAAAGGCCCCTATTATATAAAGATAAAGGTCTTTTGTTTAATCAATTCAATAAGTAACCTAGATTTACTTTCTACTACAGCAAAGCTATCCTCTTTTTGAAGAGAGCTGCACCTCCTAATTATATATATATTGTATATATTCTAAAATTACCCACTATTATCGATTGACTTAAAGTAAAAACTCTGCACCTTACATTCCTTCCTATTTCTCAGTTAAAAGCAAAGAAAAACACTAATAAAGAAATTGGGTAACACTAAAATTTTTTTTTTTGCAAGGGCACATAAAAGTGTAATTTATCCATGTATTAAGTAAGTTTTTATAGAAGCTTATAGTAGGAATACCCGTGGTATCTTAGTCTTACCGTGCCTAGGACATACGCTCACAAGAAATACAAAATACTACGCCGCTAATTTTGAGGATATTTACAATATCAAAAACACGGAGCACTTATTCCTGGTAATGGGGTCATTAAAAACTCCAAAAAAGCATTTTGCTATCTAGAAGCGGGTTTCTTTTCTATTACCCTCTTAGCTTGTTACCAAGATTTCTTGCCTCTATTTATGTTATAAATTCACTAGGGCATTGAGGAACTCTTTTTAGTAAGTATTCAGAATATAAGGGCTATTTTCCTTTGGGGTGTATAAAATAACTTATTGATTATAGAAAACCTTGAGGCTTTGTCTAACCCTAAGATTTAGTATACTTCAAGAAATTAAGACAGAGCTTTCATTCATAAACTATCTCTTACCCTTATCATAAAAGAACTAAAGTATACGCGGTAACACAAAAAAGGAGTTTGTCTAATCCGAGGGTTTTTGTATTATACCAGGAGTAATGGTCAAGCATTGCTGAAATAAGTAAATAAAGAGAAAAAAGGGGCGCTGCTTACCTAAGAAAAAATATCTAAGATTTTTAAACAAATTTAAGGAATCTAGAAATTTTCGATGCGTACTTTAACTGTAAAAAGAGCCCGTTGAACTTACAGAAAAAGGCTTTCCAAAAGAAAAGGTTAAGCTTATTTTGGATAGTCCTTGAAAAGCGGGAAAGAAACCAAACTTAGCTGGATCTACTTGCTTTAAATCCGTTATCTCTGAGGGGCATTAGGTCTTTTTTAATATAACGGGTATTTCTGATAGTTGTGGCATAAAAGCCCTAAGAATTTGTACTGAATAAAGTACATAACAAGATTAGGAAATCTTAAGAATAAGTGGGAGTACCTAAAATTTAATGGAGCATTTCCTATCTTAGCTGTGCCTAGAAATCTCGTACAACAAGGTCTCCCTAGGGCTCCGAGAGGCTAGTACAAGACATATACAAGCGATTCTAAATTAGTTAGGGGGAATCCCGTTATAACTCAAAGTCTAGCTTTTCTTCTTAATATTAAGAACTAAGTAAAATCAAATTTTGCTCATTTTACACTACGGGGCTTCGCTTCATATGGTCTATAAAGAATTGCTACATCAAGTGTATCGGAGACCTTGCGAAAGTTACTCTTTAAAAATTAAGATTATGAAAAATCTTATTTGTATAAGATAAAAGGATTCTTAGTTATTTCTATTTATTATAGGGGATATCATGAAATCACAAGTACCAAACCCTTCTTAAAGTCTCTGTACTATTATACTGATAAGCCCTATTAAACTCTTGTATTTAAAGGCTAAAAGGGCCCGGCTGAATCTTGTAATCCACCAAAAGTAGAACACAAGTTCCTTGAAAAAAAAAGAAAGAATCCTTAATTAGACCTGTTTAGTATATTAGAAAAGCTTCTTGTTACAAACCTTACCAGGGACTTTAGGGCGAGATATCCTAATTAAAGTACTACACTACTTCAGAAGTTTCCAACATCAAAAATACAAAAAAGAATTTAGAATATATAAGTCCCAGTTAAGCAAAGCGAGTATAGGGTATAGGAGCGCACTCTAGCCAATTCGGACGGTCCGGTTGTGAACAAGAAATGTAATAATTATACGTAATATGGCAGTACCTAATAGAATTTCTAAACCCTCCGGATCCTTTAAAGAAGTCCTTGTCTTCATTAACAAGTGTAAGAATAAAAAAACAAAATTTTAGCCTCAAGCTAGGTCTTTATATTATGATGGAGTACTTTTTAGGATAAGTATAGGAGACCCTTTTTTGTAAATGAAATTAGGAGGGAACCCGGATATATACTTTAATGGCACTACACTAGAACTTATAGTTATTAGTCACTTAACTATTCTGTTTTCTTTTCAATCTAAGAGGTTTGTTCAATAACTAGGGATGCAAAATCTCCGGGTTTACCTGTAAACTTGTATAAGTAAGTCTTTTATTTAAGGATTCCTTTATCAATACAAGTTCAAAAAGTGTATCCAAAGGACCTGTTAAACATTTCTATTAGGTCTACCCTAACTAACTGCAAAGGCTAAGGGGATACACTCTCTGAATCAAAAATACAGGTGTAGATTCAAATTCAGAAAATGGAGCTAATATTGATTCCAGTCCGGTTTAAAGGGATTCCAAATTCTTTATTATAAAGGACTACCTTGGACTTTGAGATCACAAGAATTACAAAATTTAATTAGATTGCTTCCATTATTTTTACTTTGTCATACTTTTATATTATATGCAAGAGTACTTCCATAGTTAAGTAGAAGCCTAGTATATTGTGTAAAAAGTACTTTTCAAAAAATGAATTTAGTGCTTTTTTAAAGGATTTTCTGTGATTCGAGTCTCTTAATAAAAGTAACAATAGTAGTTAGTATATATCTAGTAAAAAGATTGAACTTCTTGCCCGGACTTCCTAGGAGTACCGGAATGCTAGTAAAAAATAGTGCAGGATTCCTGAGTTCAATAATAAAGGATTGTACCAGCCATGATACAAGGGCTTGTTTCAAATTAGTAAGAAGGTCTCCTATATATATGACTAAATCTGAATTGACTCTTTTGTATTTTGTATTATGACACGATATAGTAAAACAGAGTACTATACTACACTACGAACCTTCTTTTAAATTCCTAAAAATGCTTTATAATGGACCCGGGATTCCCCAACCATCTCAAAGTTCTCCTTTTTCTCCTCTCAAACTTTTTTCCACAATAGCCCGTTTTACTACCTAATTTAAGAGATAGTATAAATCTAGAAATTCCAAAATCCATCTAACTTCGGAGGGACATTGGCTATTTTGACAGTCCCTATAGGACATCTAAAACCTTTACAAAAAAATGGCGTTTTTGCATATCTACAAATAATATTGTGTACTCATACTTTTATTACTTACCCCCGGACTCCCTTTTTGGTAGGAACCCTCAAAATATTGTCGGGTTCCCTTTCGTATCGTATATACAATAAGTTTTGAATCTTTGCTGCGTGTCTCTAAAAAGTTTATCCTTTTTGAACAACGCTTTTTTATTAATGTAACAGTATACAACTTAAGTTCCCCCAATCTCGCCGGTGGGTAGCTTTACTTGGAAATATTAAATAGTTGTCTTTATGAACTGTAGAAATTCTCCTTACGTTAGTTTTACTTTGAATAGGATATCTTTTTACTTAGTCTTTCACACATACAAAACGTAAAAAATAGAATTCGGTATCTGTATTTGTCTGAAACACTTATCCTAGCATTGCCTATTATTAAAAAAGGGAACTCCTAAAGCGGTAAGGTAGGTTACATTTTGTATAGAAGCTATAAAATCTTTCTGGTTATAGAGTAGTTTTCTTTTTCTGAAATTCGTATCCAGCAAGAGTCTCTTTACATTTGAAAATGAGAGTAGAAGCCTGGGGTTTCCTAATCTCAGGTATTAGCTTTAAAGGTTACGATTGCTGCTGGTTTTTATGACCGGAATTTTATAATTATGGGAGAACGACTCAGTAATTATGAACCCTCAAGGTTCCTGCTATAGCAATTTGTGCGTTTTTATCTCTTTATACTTCTAGTGGCACAAAAGTTATCCTACAAATCTTAGAAATTCCTTTTTAAGTTAATACGATCCTACTTTTATTGAGTATATATTTGAGCTCCTGCTTGGGTTTTTCACAAGTTTCCTTTTTTATTAAAAATTATATAAAAGTTACAGAAAGTGGATTTTTATAGAGTAACTCTAGCTTGAAATTTAGGAGTCCCATAGTATATAATAAAATTCTGATTTTCTATATTGATTAGCTCAAAAGGTCTCTTTTTCAGTTCCCCGTATAGCAGGTTAAGAAGTTTCGGCTCTAAGTGTCGACATAGCATATTGAGTTCCTTAAATGATTTATGGTAACCAGATTTTCCCCTTAATCTTTAAGTGAAACCACCCAAAGAGTATCCTTTATCTTCATGTTTAAGGCATATATTATAAAGATTATAAAAAAACAAAAGGATCCTTTAACTTCTCTTAAACTACCGTTATTGTAAAGAGTTCTACTTAAAAGCCAAAAAACCCTTGTTCTGAAAAAGTGTACAAATTATCAATAAAAAATAGATGGAAGCTCCCTTACTTAATTAAAAGAAAACCTGGCAGAACTGAATAAGGTATAACCAAGGTTATAGTAAAATTAACGTTTTACGCCGAAACCTGGGGCCCTCGCTTGCGACTTGTTAATAAAACTTTAAAAGTAGACGCTTGACTGCCTGATTAAGTAGATATTCCCTTAAATCCCAAGTTTCTCCCCTCAAAGCACGATTCTCTTCGCCACTATGTAATGTACAGTACCTACACTGGCTACCTGTAAAGAGACACTTTTGTAGGGAACCTTTTTGCAGTCAAAAGAACCGCGTTTACACGTTTAATAGAAGTTAAACTTTTGCATTCTTCTGGACTCATTTTATTAGTTCGTTTTTGGAATAGTATAAAAAACCGGGGCAAATGACCTGGAATCTGAGCTCTTATTCAAATATCGATATAACCCTGCATTTCGAAAAGAGGTTCCTTGTGTGAAGAATTCCATATTTGATTTAATTAATCAAACTTTTAGTATGTTACTAGACAAAAGGTAGTATATACTTTATTTTACAAATGCTTAAGCAAATTTAAAAAAGCTTCTAAAGAATACGAAGAATAAGAAAATCAAAGTCTAGCTAAGGGTTTACTACAGGCTTTCAAGAAGAGTTAAGTCTGTTTTCTTGATGCTGGTTATAAGGTATTCGAGGACACGGATAAAGAACCACTAGGGGTAATCCGTTTTTATGTATTTTGTTATTATAAGCAAAACCTCGAAATATAAGGCTTCTGGATATTGCTTAAAGGGTTCCTTCTAGTTAAATCCGGGAGAATCTAGTAAGTTTAGTAGTTAGATAAGCTAGGGTTTCGCAATTTCACAGGGTCCCGGTGTTTTCAATATAAATATACATACTTATTGTATATTTTAGGGATTGCTTTCTCAAAATTCTAATTTAGTTAATATTTCATTTTTTCTTACAGGTGGGCTTAAAGGGCGGTCTATAAAGTTTCCGACGTTCCTTGTACTTTTATATTTACATTTGCATATCCTTTTGTTCTGACCGGGTTAAGGGTATCCCTTTTGACAGTCAGTTACTTTTGGTATCCTTGAGTTCCATTTCGAGTGCTCGCGTTTAGATTCGCGTAAGTTAGCAATCTATTTGAAGTTCAGCAGGGGTTATTGAGCGTGGGGGTTCTTAAGTTTCTAATCTAATCAGGATTTTTGTAATCTTATGCTTTGTAATTTATAAGTAAGTTAGGAAATGCTAATTTTGTAAAATTTTATAAAAGGGGTTTTTGTTCCGTCAGTGAGTCTGTATAAATAACGCACTTTGGTATAGCAATCTCGAGTTTTTAGGGGAAATCTTTAATTTAAGCTAACACTGTACTCCGAAGGATTTTTTAAAAGCAAGAGCTTTGGCTTTTAGGGATATCTTTTTGTTAGTTAGGGTATTTTATTTATGAATACTAACACTTACTCTTTGAAGAACCCTTCTGTTGGCCCAAAGCTGTAAATGTACTTTGTTGTCTTGCTTTTCGCTGCTTTCCGTATCGAATCGAGGATTTTATCCTATGCAGAAGTAGTTATCAGAGGTTTCTTTTCTATTTAAGTGATTCAAATCGAGACTAAGGTAATGTAATTAAATTAAATTACTTGACATCGATACACTCTTACTT
>JAYMTL010000252.1:0-10654 GCA_036897445.1 Pelargonium tetragonum | reverse complement strand
CAAGACCCACAGGCCTTCCAATTGCGGGAGAAAACATGAAAGATGCCGATGGCGACCTCCAACAACCCTTGATATGGGCGGGTGAAATGAACTCCAACTTGCTTTCTTGGATAAAGATGATTCGGGCCTTTGTTTTCATGATAAGGGAGTTCACAACTTTGGGTTTCGGTCTGGAGGCCAAGCCCCTGACGTTCCATGAAAGGAAAATTATGGGGAGCTCCTTAAGGAGCAAGTTTTATTGTTTTTGGAGGTTTCCGTCCAACTCTTTGAGCTTGAGAAAGACGTCTTCAATCGGTCCTTCGGGTGAGAGTCCGAGAGCTTGACACAGTGTCCAGGTGTGTTTGAGAGGGAAGGAGATGGTCGGAACCAAGTTGCAAGCGGATTGGTCAAGGCATAGTTAGTGGGTTGGGGGGAGGGGGGGAAGAGCTTGTCTTTTTTTGTTTTTTTTTTTGGATTTTAATCAAAAGGCATATTTTATGGAAGGTGGGTAAGAAAAAATTGGGCTTGGTTGGTTCATGGATTGCATGGGAGAGGATGAGATGTGGGTGGGTGATGATGAGGTTGGAAAGTGTGAAAGAGTATATGAATGTTTATTGGGTGATGGGTTAGATTGATGGGGGTTGTTATTGAGGTTTGAAGAATGTGTGGATGAAGTAATGATGAAATTGGTACAAGGAATTAGGGAGTCTAGGGAGGTGGGTCCACTTTGAATACGGTATCGAGGAGCCTTTTCGCCTTGTTGCTGAGAAGATTGAGCCGTTGACTTCATTCTTGAGTTAGCGGAAAGAAGTGAGTCATCATTGCCTAAGGACTCGCTGGAGGATGAGTCTGAGTCGAAAGACTCGGCGGATGGTGGAGGTGCAATCTCAGGAATTCTAGTAATCGACTTCTCAGTCTAAGAGATGCCAAAGAATGCTTCATTGAGAGACATGACTACATCCTGTGAGATTAACTTGAGATCATTAATGTGAATGAATAGCATAACTTCACCAAATGAAGTGCCAGAAGCCGTGTGGGGGTGGATGAAGAGTAGCTTGCTAAGAGAGGAAATAATGCTCTTGAAAGGTTGGTCACACAATGCCAAGGGAGGTATGCCTTTGGATGAAACCCAACATAATCTTCCACCGACTTCGGCAAAGTCGAGCCAATCGTGGAAGCTTACAAACAAGTTTTTAAGCCAATTCCATTCGGTTGACTTCAACGCATTGAGCAGATCTTTATCAGGGAAGGACACAATGAATGCTCGATTGCCTAAACTGCTCAAGGTTAGATCATGCATCCCTTGAGATGAGAATTGTGCTTGAAAAAAATCAGAACTTGAGTCCGAGCGTGCAACTACCAATATGCTCCATTTAAGGTGGTTGATGACGAGGGGGAGATGAAAACTTTACAGTGGACCGGTGGCTTGCCCTGGTTCCGAGGAGAGAGGCGTGGTTGTTTATGATTTGCGGGAGGCTTGATGGTTACTTGCTGGTTGGCATGCATAGTTGGTGACTAGGGAGCCCGCCGAAGGCCGATGGTGATGCTTCTAGGAGAAGGGTGGTGGCCTCCGTGCGAGGGTGACGATGAGCTTAAAGTCCCACAACTGTAAGCCATGTAGCGAGGATATCTCTTTCTTGGCTTGCCAAATATCCACAAAGTGGATAAAGTCGTATTTTCAGCCGTTTTGGTTCAACTTTGTTGAGACGAGACAATTGAGCACTTTACCACAGCGATTGAAGACATTGTTGAGTCTGGCGGTGTCGATGCTGAGAGGCAAATTGCACACAACAATGGTGGTCCCCGCCTGCAATAGTGAGGCCTTGCGTGTTAGCGCTAAGGTTCTAGGGTTCCCCGTGTTGGTTGGGTGGTGGTAGTGGAAACCATGAGGTGGATCGATGGGGGTGGAGTGGGTGATTGGTTCATAGGAGACGGCTTACGGCGGAAGGTTGATGGTTTGGTTGTAGAGGGGTTCACTCACTCTAACTCCCCATGGCTCGATATGTAGTAGTCTTAATCAATTAGAAACGAAAACAAGATCACAATCGAACAAAATATTGAACTAAATCACGATTAAATTATGTACCTTTGGCCATGTCAGCCGACCTGGTTTTGATCATGGTTGATTCGATGGCTAATTTAACTATCGGAGAAACAAGTCGATCTAAACTCGACCCGATCTTTATTCAAGATCGTCCTGAGTTTGGACTCAATTTGACTTTGACCGATGACATGGTCTCCAGTACCATGTGTCGTCCCGTCATTGGTTCAATTAATTTTGAATTTTTGGTTATCATCAAGTAGATTCATGCTTTAGGTGAGTTGTGTGGTTAAAAACACAAGAATTTGCTCTACCTGAGAGATTTGCCCAAACGCCTGAACCTATCCCGTCTTGGGACAAGCCGAGCGCGAACGTGTGGGGTTGACTTGGTTTACCACTCTAGTGCATGTTCGATGGTATAAGAAGTCTAGGTGTAGACAATGGCGGACCCATTTGGATGGTTGCGGGGTCAGCTGACCCCACAATATGATTTTTTTATTTAAATTTGTTACTTTAGTTTTGTGAAAAAAAAAAAAAAAATTGTATAGTATTGCTAATATACTCCTTATTTTAACTTAATTACAATATTACAAAAAATTAGACTCCCCATTATGAAATTCCTTGGTCTGATACTAGGTGTAGAAACATGGTTTAGGTGAGTTGTCACTTAATGCGCAGTTCTTCATTTATTTTTTTGGTTTGAAACTCACGAAATTTGGAGATCTGATCCATGACGTGACGTTATCGAAGGAAGTCGAGCAGTAATTCTTAAACCGTGGTCAAGAAGTAAAGTCGTTGAGAATAGTAATTCGATTTTGTGACCTTAATCATTTTTAAGTGATTTGGACCCCTGAATGATTTTGAATTGACACAATACTAGATTTTTTTTTTTGGAATTGGGGAGTCATTTCTCACGTTTGAGTAACTCTGAATTGTTTTATAGCTAAGATCGAAAAAAATTGCATCTAGGCCAAACTTATCCATGACCGAAATCGATTTTTGTCGATTTGGACCCCTAAATGGTGTCAAATAACCTTGGGACCCATTCTGATGGATTAAGGGAAATTTCAAATCATTTAGAAGTGTCGACCGAATTTTTAAGTCCGAACATCGGATCAAAAGCTTTTAAATTCGATTTTTGTGAATAAAGCTTTGGGAGACTTCAGAAAAGTCCTTGAGAATTTTGAGAGTATTTGGGAGAATTTTGGAGAATGTGAGAGTAAAGTTTTGAAGAAGAGAAGATGTGAGAGAGGTCGTGATTTTGGATTAGAGGACGCGAGTTTTCCATTTAGAAAACAACTATAAATTATTTTCTAGTTTTAGTAATGTTTTGAAAAACTGTATTCTAGTTTCCTGTTTTTTTTTTAAATAGAAAACTGTGCAACTAAACTAATTTTCTAGTTTTCTGAAAATAGATTTTTGGAAAATTGAAGAAAATACTTCACAACTAAACCGCCTCTTAAGTTCTTGGTTTTGAAGGAACTGATAATTTTAAGTTTAGGGAGGGAATCATTTTAAGACTTTTTTTGGGTAATTTTAAAATTTGCATGCAAGTTAGATAGTGTTTGAGCCTTGTTGAGTTTGTTCAGATCCATGTTTTTTTTGGAAATAATCTATGATATGAAATGTCACTTGCAATCTTGATGTAAAAATATATGAATTAGGACCCTTAAGAGACTAGTTGACTAGTTATGATGAGTGTTTGGAATTTTAGGTGCAAAATTAACCTTTTGGATTATGATCTTTTCATACGAATTAGTATAAACATGGTTTAAGTGAGTTGTGTGAGTTAAAAGCAGAAGAATAGACTCGACCTAAGACATTTTCCCAAACTCTCGAGCCTATCCCACCATGTTCCTTTGCTGTTTCCTAAAGGAGAAACAATTCTCTAAGAAACAGGACTGCTTTCCCAAGGAAGACAACTGCTTCTCCAAGAAGAGATTGTGTTTTCCAAATTATACTTTGTAGTAAATTGTTAACGAATGGTCTTGCGGATGTGCCCTGATGACTAATAATTTGTACTATATATTCGACCCTAAATTATGTGAGAATGTCCTTATGTTGCTGCATTTTACTCTCCTTTTTGTCTCTATTATGCTATTTTACCCTCGAAATGCGAGTCTTGCCTACTCGAGAGGTCTTTTGTTCCTTCTTGTGTAATTTTGGTATTTTAGTGTTTATTTCGTGCAAATATCGCTTATTTGTGTCACATTTAAGCTAGTGCAAGATTTTATGTTCAATCTCAAGTTGGCACGAACTTAGGTGAGGCACGGAAGGGAGCGAAGCCGATAAATTGCACAAAGGAAAGGAAAAAGCAAGAATGTCTCGGCAATGGCAGAAATGCTGCGACAATTCCCATAGAGGTTTGCCGCAGGATTACGGGCAAAACCCTAATTGGGTAATTTTGGGCGAGATGAAAAATGCTGCGGCATTGGCTGAAATGCCGCGGCATTTTGTGCAGTTATTATAAATACGCCTTAAGTGGTCATTTTAAGGTATCACTCAAATCACTCACCACTCTCATACAAGACCCGCCTCCACCTTTTCACCACACCCTCAACCACGAAATTGCCTTAGCAAACCATTGGAGATCACCAAGGAGCCTTCCACCATTATTGGAGAGCACAAAGGAGCGAGGATTGACACCCGAAGCTTCACCTTTTTGTTAGTTTGTGTTTTTCTCTTGTTTGCAGTTGGTTTAGGTTTGATACTCTTTATTTCAATCATTGTTGATGCTGAATACTTATTTGGATTTTGTATTAAACATGTTTGGATTATCGTTTATTGAAGTTTACATGTTTTTGTCTATGGAAATGTGTAACTAACCTCTTTTGGGGTTAGGGATGTGAATGGTTATGATGTGAACTGATTTTGGTCACTTGTTAGGGTTGAAAATGGTTATTGATTGTTTGTTTCTTTGATTCCATATATGCTTAATGCTTGTTGTTGGATTGATCACTCACACCATATTCTAGCATAGTGTGGTGCTTCTCAATAGTATCATCCTATGCGGAATCGAATCAAAGGGAGAGGACAACCTCTAGCAATACGTATGCTATGAGGCTCCTTACGCCCGCTACATGGTTACACCCAATGATAGGATGTATGTGACCCCCTTGCATGACTGACAACCTTGCTTGGGGGCGTAATCTTGGAAGGGGATGCCCTCTGTGTTCATTTTAAGTCTCATTTGATCTTCGCACATAAGACGATTGAGGGTTCACGATTACCGGGTAATAAACAAATGTTTTCAATCAACCTTAACTAAACCCAATGAAGTTCATAATCATGTTTTACACCATTCACATCCCCCCTCAATTCCTTGCTTGAATTTTCCAAAACCGTTTTACTGTTAATTTTTATGCTATCTTATGCTTGCTTGTTCACCACACACACAAACCTCACAATCCCCCGTTTACTGCTTTTTAGTAGTTTAGTCAAACTAATCGTACAAACCAACCGTATATCCTAGGTCTCCATGTGGATCGATATCTGGACTTCACCGTCCTGTATTACTTGACGACACCAGTGTACTTGCCGGAGTCGCACCAAATTTTTGACGCCAAACTTTGTTGACCCAAACTTTGTTGGTCGACTCAAGAGTTTGGCAAAGTTTGACCTAGTTGACCAGGTTGACTAAATTTTACCATGATCGAATCAAACTTTTGAACTCGTTCCGTCTTGGGACAAGCTGAGCGTGGACTTGTGGAGTTGGTTTGGTTTACCACTCTAGTACTTGTTTTATAGTATTAGAAGTTCAAGTGCAAAAACATGGTTTAGGTGAGTTATCAGTTAACGCACAGGTCTCCGTTTGATTTAGGGATCTGAAACTCACGATAGTTGGAGGTCCGATCCGATGCGTGACGTGGCGTTATCGAAGGAAGTCGAACAATAATTCTTAAACCGTGGTCAAGAAGTACTGCAACAATATTTAGTTGTTGACTAATAGTCTCCATTTTGGTCCCACTTTTCCGAAGAAAGTTAGAAAAGGAAGAAAGTATGTTCCTTCGGAGTAATTTGTAAGAGTTAAGAAATAGGAAAGAGTAGGGGCAATAATCAATAAATATGTGAAGTCAAGTCGTGTATTGGGGACTGACATGAGTGCATTTCCGGAAGCAGCCACCTTTGGCTGACTCAACCAGCATAACATCATATATATGCATTATTTAAGTACCAAATAAAAACGCGTTGATAGTTCACTTTATGCCAAAAACAAATTAGCTTAATTGGTTGTAAAGTGCATGAATTATTTACTGTATTAAATAATTAAGGCACGTTTGTAATTAATTACTACTATATTATAGTTTAATAAGCTCGATCGATCTTTAAGGTTTGTGGGAAGCTATATATAAATGGATGCATTGGAATGGAAGTCTTCACAGTCATAGCATTAATTGAAATTGATTGAGCACCAACAAATAAGGAGCTAGCACTTGAGAATTAGATTCTGGGATATTAAGGTATGTTATGTTGTTGGAGATATTAATATTCATGTTTCAGTGAGAGCTATATATCTAGTAGTAACTAGTGATCATTAGCTTAATTAATTGGTTGTTAATTTTGCAGTACGAACGTAGTTGCAGGTGATAAACATATATAGAGATCATATGGCGGTGCAATATTCATCGGAGATTAATAATAATAATGAGTCGTACGAGGAAGTGATAGCTAAGTTGTCGCAAGTGATTGTGAGTGAGCAAAGAGACCTCCGAAGCTTGGCCATTGCCAAGATTAAGCTGTTGACAGCTGAGCTTGAGGCTGCGGCTACCAAAGATTTTGATGCTGATGACCGCATTCAATCTGGTTTCCTTCACTTCAAGACTACCAAGTTTGAGTACGTACTATGCATATACATAACACTTGTTTTCATTACTTATATATAATACTCATCATGCAACCATTCTTACATACGTACATGTGTGCTTGCGTGCAGTAAGCGTACTGGTTTCTTCCGCAATCTAGCTGCCCACCAGCACCCCAAGTTCTTGGTTTTTGCTTGTTCCGATTCTCGCGTTTGCCCGACACATATCTTGAACTTCAATCTTGGGGAAGCCTTTACCGTCCGAAACATCGCCAACATGATCCCTCCTTACGACCAGCTCAAATACGCCGGAGTTGGGGCCTGCATCGAATACGCAGTCACGCATCTCAAGGTGGAGAACATTTTGATTATTGGACACAGTCGCTGTGGTGGAATCAAGGGTCTCATGGATATCCCAGCCGACGGAACCATTACTAGCCATTTCGTGGAAAACTGGGTCCAAATTGCTTCTCCCGCCAAGGACAAGGTGAAAGCCGAACATGGACATTTGTCCCCAGAGGATCAATGCCACCACTGTGAGAAGGAAGCTGTCAATGTGTCCCTTGGAAACCTACTGACATATCCCTTCGTCAGGGACGCTGTTATGCACAAGAAGACTCTCGCTCTTAAAGGTGCTCATTACGATTTTGTCAACGGTGCTTTCCAACTCTGGAATCTTGATCTTGGACTCTCAACTCCCCACACAACTTCTTGAATCTCGTTTTCCAATCACCTACCTTGTTTATGTGCTCCACTTACTACTGTTTTTGTTATTTTAATTTGTTTCCTCGCCGTTCATTTTCTTTCGCACTACACTGCTCAACGCTTTTGACATTTGTGTTGTACCTACAATTACCTAGCATATGACTGCTAGTCAAAATAAATGAAATAATGCATTATATTCTGTAACCTCCAAAATGGTAGCTAATATTTAATGTACTCAACTAAAATTTTATATTTAGTTTGACGAGTTATGATATGTTGGATGATCGATTCAGCTGCAGACTAGTAGTTGAAAACAGTAAGAGTCATAAGCAAGTAAAAGTATCAAAAAAGTAAAAACAATGGTGACAAAATGACTAAACTAAAATCACGTAGATATTCATTTACCAATAGTAGGAATACTAACTACCAAACATAATGAGGAAGAGTAAATGTACAATATATAGTATGTCTTTTGAAAAATTGAAGTTACCTCACCACTGTGACATTGCCAGTCTCTTCCGGAACTGAAATTACAAAGCATGAAACATTAGTCACCGCACTGTAGGAAATTTTATAAGCAAAGGTTCACAAATGTAGAATGGAAAAATGCGCACACAGTGAGTGCATCACACATATGATTATAGTCAGATTGTATTAAAAGTTGAGCAATTAATGGGTGTAGCTGCATCCTACGAATATGGTGAAGCAACAGGCAAAAGAGGTTGAATTAATGTTGATGAAGTGTTTAACAACAAAAGAGTTAATCTGATATGACAACAAAAGAGCTTGGGAGAGGTCACGTGACTGTTTCTCGGGGGCGCAGACATGGGAGAGGTCATGTGACTGATCGTCGGGGACGCCGGGGAGATCAGGTGACTGAGTCTCGGGGCGTCAAACTCTTTTCAAATTGTTCGACCTCTTCAAACTCTTTTTAGTGATTTATGGGGACCGTCACCTATTTCATCAATTGACAAAAAATTATACTATGACGTCATTTTTGTTGACCACTATTCCAAATACATATGGTTATATACTCTCAAGACAAAAAATGATGTTCAAGATATCTTTAAAACATTTCATCCATTGATAGAACGATTTTTCAGCTTGAAAATACTTTCTTTTTACACTAATGTTGGTGGTGAATTTGAAGGCCTTAATCTTATTTCAATTCGTAGGGTATTGAGCATTTTGTTTCTACAACTTATACTCCACAACATGTTGCTATTGCAGAACGCCGTCACCGGCACATAATAGAAGCATCCAAAACTATCATTCATCAAGCCTTTCTACCATCTAACTTTTGGTCATTTGTTTGGCATCATGCCACATATCTCATCAATAGACTCCTAACACCGAACCTCAAAACCCAATCTCCCTATCACCTTTTATTTGGAGACACGTCAAATTATTCGTCGCTTCAAACTTTTGGTTGCGTTTGTTATCCATGGCTCAAACCGTACACAACCCATAAATAGTAAGCACGGTCTAAACCATGTGTTTAACTTGGTTTTTCACTTAAGCACCATTGCCATCAATGTTTTGATCCAATTTCCTCCAAATTTTTTTTATCAAGGGATGTTTTGTTTCATGAAGATATTTTTCCTTTTCAATCAATGTTCTCAACTTCTCAATTTAATTTTTCAACACACAGTTGGGATGTCCTTGATGTTCATGACATACATTCCCCAAGACATAAGGTCTCTCCACACAACTCATATGGTATCCCTTTACCCATTAATGTTTCTTTGCATGCATCTGTACCGTCCAACTCTTCTGCATCGGCAGCACACAGAGAAGGTCATGACTTGGGTTTGACACCTCCATCACTTCCTACATCTTCTCAAATAACACACCATGAACCATATACTAACGCACCTAATTCACCTATTACCTCTCCTCACACAAAACACAATAAACCATATGCTGCGTCAGCTCAAGTATCTCACTCTGAACCAAATATTGCTCCACCTCAAGCACCCCATCATGAACCAAATAACTCCCCAATTCCACCACCCCTTGTAGTTATAAGGTCCTAAAATAATATTCACAAACCAAAAAAAACCTTTTGACTATATGGCCACTTCCCACATACCCTCGAACCCTCATACTTTTAAGTAGGCACAAAAGTATCTTCAATGGCGTCAAGCCATGAAATCTGAGTTTGATGCACTCTTGAAGAACCACATGTGGGACTTAGTACCCTTACCTTCCACCAATAATGTTATTGATTGTAATGGCTTTTCAAGTGAAGCATAAGCTAGATGGTTCCATTGATCGTTACAAGGCTCGGCTTGTAGTGAAAGGTTTTACACAAATACCTAGCCAAGACTATCGCTCTACCTCCAGTCTATCTTTGGCAGTTCAAAGCAAATGGTCGATGCACCAATTGGATGTCAATAATGCATTTTTGTAAGGGCACTTAGAGGAAGACGTTTATATGCGCCAAGCACCAGGTTTTGTACATCCTGATCTTCCACATCATGTCTGCAATCTAAAGAAGGCCATTTATGGTCTTAAACAACGGGTGCAGCTTAATCCTACGAATATGGTGAAGCAACAGGCAAAAGAGGTTGATTTAATGTTGATGAGGTGTTTAACAACAAAAGAGTTAATATGATCATATAAGACATAGAAAATATATATCATGAGATGATCAATAAACAATACCTACATAGTTAACTATAGGTGAGCGTTGAGTTCACTATAGGTGTATGAGTTTCGCTAAAATTTCTTTCCACATCTTGTAGCCCAGTCTTACATTATAACCTAAAATAAAGACCTTCTGATCCCGATAGTCAATGACTTCTAGATTAGTGGAGTAACAACGCTCATTTAACATATAAAACTAGCACTACAAAGTGGTCAATTCTAGCACACTTAACCATTCTTTACATTGAGAAGAACCTGAATTTCAAGGATGACACACACACACGGGTGCTGAGTATGCTATGATTTTGAAACTGAGTGAAGCTTGATGGCTTGAGATTGCCTTAGACTGATGGTCACTAGTGGTGTCTTAAAAACTGATTTTGCGATTTGTTGTGCATGATAGTGCAGTTAGATAAGCAAAGTGATGTATGCCTAACTTAGGATTGCATTAAGCATGTAGTATAGTTGCATATAGTATA
>JAYMTL010000251.1:0-10725 GCA_036897445.1 Pelargonium tetragonum | reverse complement strand
AACTCATATAGGTAGGAGCTCATGTGGGCATGAAATATCTTAAAGTCAAGTTATAAGGTGTGTTACGGCCAAACATATTTTGGGCCTAATTGTTATAGACAGACAGCTGCAGAAGAATAGTAGATAAACTAAACAAGCACCGGAAACCTACTCATGACTATATTACATTTTGGATTTTGATCCATTTCTAAGTGACTCGGTTCGGTCTGGCCGATATGTACAACCATGTGAAACTAGTAGACCCAAGATACATGCATAAGTACCACATATATATATATATATATATATATATATGCATCGATGCATGGTTTCCTAGCTAAAATTTGGAAACTACAAAGATGTGATAGGAAAATATTGGGTACTCAAATTATATTTTGGCTTGGAAGCACATTTTTACTATTAGAAACCGAATTAAAAATTTGAGTATGATCTATTTAAAGATTTCAAGTTCGAGTCTCATAGTAATGTAAGTATTATGGATCCATAAAAAAGTAAGTGCGAGTATGAATAACAAATTGCTGACCCCTACTTATTTTATTAGAGTTGGTGCGTTAAGGTAGCTGCTTTTGAGAAAGTTATTTATAAAAGGAAGCCTGGTCGCTAATACTGATATTCCATTAAAGCAACAGTAGTGAGGCAAAAAAACAGTAACCGTAGCAATGAATACGAAGATGAGAATGGCGGTGGTCGGAGGCAGAATTAGGGGTTTGGTTTCGGCTTATTTTTTGGCTAAAGAAGGTGTTGAAGTGGTGCTTTACGACTTAGAAGACACTACTCATGCCAAAAGTACTCATGTAACCACCTTTGATCATGGGATAATTAATGATTTATTGGAAATTGGCTTCTTGCTCTTCAACCCGGTAATGGTATATATGTTACTATATTTGCTCTCTATCTCCTTTTCAACTATATTTAGCACATAAATATTTTTGCTGCTTTAATTTGTTGAATCAGTGACATATATATATATTATTGGGCAGGCATCGTATCCATATATCATGGATTTCTTTGAGAGTCTTGGAATAGAGATGGAAGAATCTGATATGTCATTCTCAGTGAGCAAGGAAGATGGTTGGGGATGTGAATGGGGTACCCGAAATGGCTTATCAACTCTCTTTGCACAAAAGAAGAACATGTTTAATCCATACTTTTTGAAAATGATTACAGAGATTGTCAACTTTAAGCAAGATGTCCTCAGGTTAGCCAATAATTATTGCTTCAACTTTAATTAGATAACTGTCGAGAAATCTAATTTTTAGAGCGAGAGAGATGAACCATTGGGTTTTAAATGTAGAAGCTAAACCACTAATTATTTGTTATGCAGTTTACATTTACATCTTGTATCTGTGTTAGTAATGTTACTAAGATGACAAGTCCT
This sequence comes from Pelargonium tetragonum, assembly GCA_036897445.1. Classification (NCBI taxonomy): domain Eukaryota; kingdom Viridiplantae; phylum Streptophyta; class Magnoliopsida; order Geraniales; family Geraniaceae; genus Pelargonium; species Pelargonium tetragonum. The sequence continues at coordinate 9,347 of JAYMTL010000251.1, read as the reverse complement.
TTCAATTATCATATATAATTGATGAAGGTGTATTACGTAGTGTTTTTTCTATTGTAGTTACCTTGAAATGATTGAGAACAATCAAGACATTGATCATCGTTTCGAAACCTTGGGACAGTTCATCAATTCACATGGTTACTCTGAAATGTTTCAGAAGGCCTATCTTGTAAGACCACTAAAACCATCCTCATGTGTGTGTTCTTTTTTTTTTCCCTCAATATAATCAACTATATATATATCTATAGGTTCCCATGTGTTGTGCAATTTGGTGCTGCTCCTCCCAGAGAGTGATGAGCTTTTCAGCTTTCTCTGTTCTTTCATTTTGTCGCGATCACCATCTACTCCAGGTCCAACTTTTGATTCATTCTTTTGTTTTAAGCATACGCCATGGAATGACGTACAATCTATTTTACATGATTTTTCCCTTTTGAGATTGAACCTATATGGTACTGAAATTTTAACTTCTATTTCACTCACTTCTACTTCAATTTTAATCTTAAACTTTGAATTTGGCTCTGAATGCAGCTCTTTGGCCACCCACAATGGCTCACTGTCAAGAACCGGACACATAACTTTGTCAATAAGGTGCCATTAATTGATATTTTTGCTTTGTTCCGTTATTATATTTTGTGGAAATACCCAAATTTGCATAGCATGAATACAATACTTAGCACTAATTAACCTTCCATGATAAATTAGATCAAGGAAGCGCTTGAGAGTAGAGGTTGTAAAATTAGGAGTGGATGTGAGGTGCATTCTGTGACAACAACAGATGAGGGTAAGTGTTCTCTGAAAAGGATTCTCATGATGATCACATATCGACATACTTGTCAACAATTTGCTACCTGGAAACATTGAAACCGATCGAAGGTGAAACAATGTAAGAAGTATGTGCACTTCATATTAATTAATCATGACATAAGGAGTTTTAACAGGTTGCACTGTGCTATGTGGAGATGGTTCTGAAGACAAGTACAATGGATGCATAATGGCAGTCTGTGCCCCAAACGCTGTGAAAATATTGGGAACTCAGGCAACATCTGATGAAATCAGAATATTAGGTGCTTTGCAATATGTCTATAGGTACTTCTTTTTCACTTCGCTCTTTCTTTCCAATGTGTTTACTGCCCCTTTCAATGGTTAGTAGAAAGTGTAGCTAATGAACTGAAAATATCATTTTGCAGTGATATTTACCTTCACCATGACAAAAAATTAATGCCCCAAAACCCAAGAGCATGGAGTGCATGGAATTTTCTCGGAAATTCCAACAATGAAGTGTGTTTGACGTACTGGATCAATGTGCTTCAGGTATGTTTTATGCTCTATTCATTTTAACTGAACCAAAGAATTTAGAATTGGTCTAAAACTTGAGCTTTGGTATTATTATCCTGCAGAATATTGGACAAGAAAATTCACCATTCCTTCTGACACTCAATCCATCAAAAAAACCAGATGAAATATTGCTCAAGTGGACAACTGGCATTCCGATCCCCTCTCTTGCTGCAGCTAGAGCTTCTCAAGAACTTGATAGCATTCAAGGGAAGAGAGGAATATGGTTTTGTGGTGCATACCAAAGTAAGAACTTATCGGAATTTCTAATGTTGCATTCATTCAATCAATTTATTTTTCTACTTTTTAGCCCCTTTTGGTTTCAATATATGCTTACAAACATATCTGAATACCGGCCTAATGTTGCATTCATTCAGGATACGACATCCATGGAGACGGACTAAAGGTAGTTGCTAGCACTCATTTTATATAATTGATAATTTGAGTGATAAAAACAAAACAACTCTGATTCATATATTCTACTTTCCTATCAATGACACCTCAGGCTGTCATTATATGGCTTATGATTGAACTGTAATTTTCAGGATGGCATTATTGCTGCAAATAGCGTGCTTGGAAAGTTTCGTGATATTCAAAGTAACCCAAAACACATGGTACCTTCTTGGATTGAAACAGGGGCTCGACTCTTTGTTACCCGCTTTCTTAGACAATTTATCTCTACTGGAAGCATAGAGTGAGTTCTTGTTACATTCAAAAGATCATTCTGCACATTTTCTTCGCCTTCACTTAAAACTACAATATGCGATTTGATCAGTTTTTTTATGCAACCCTAATATTTATGACTCTTAGTCATGTCTGATTTGGTTTTATCTTATTGCTTATTGAGCTTTCACTTAATCTGAGATAAATGTGACTTTTTGGGATCTCAGATTACTGGAGGACGGAGGCACAGTTTTCCGATATCAGGGGTCTAGAGAAAAGTGTACACTAAAAGCTATTTTGAAAGTTCACAGTCCCCAATTTTATTGGAAGGTAGGTACTGTATATCAATGTGTGACATGTCTTAGACTTGGGATTAGCTAACATGCCAAAGGTTAACTGAAACACAAGACATATCAAGATATTGCAACTGCTAACAGGAATAATTAATGATTTGTCAGGTAATGACACAGGCTGACATTGGCCTTGCAGATGCATATATAAATGGAGATTTTTCTTTCATTGATGAAGATGAAGGTCTTTTAAATCTTTTCCAAGTAAGATATATATAAGTCCAATGCTCATATAAATATTGGTTGGAATATTTCACTTCAGCTAAAACATCCCCTGATATATTATTTTGCAGATTCTGATTGCCAACAGAGATTTGGACTCTTCTGTTGCAAAAGGGAACAAGAAGAGGTAATATTTTGACAGGAAGACTTAAGAATAATTGGATTACCCCTGAATTATGTATTAATAGATCTCTTATGGCATTAGGGGATGGTGGACTCCAACGCTATTCACAGCTGCTATGTCGTCTGCAAATTATTTCCGTAAGCATGTCTCAAGGAAAAATACTCTTACCCAAGCTCGCAGGAATATCTCTCGTCATTATGACATGGTATATATATATATATATATGGGCCGTATGGCGCTACCTTAAATATGTTTGTGTGAGTCCTACTCTTTTGCAAAGTAAGATGAGTTCTTCTTGAGAATTAAGAAGCTGATTACAATAAATTTTGCAGGGTTTTCTTTATTGTTTTCAGTGGTATATATATTTATTCAACTGATCATATGACCAATTAGATTTCTTGCGTATATGTAACTATTCTTTGCTTGATGTTAATTCTAGAGTAACGAGCTCTTTGCTCTATTCTTGGATGAAACCATGACATACTCATGTGCCGTATTTAAGGTCAGGATCACTTAATTAATTTATCTCAATTATTTTACTTGAAAAGATGCATATCTGTCCAACTTTTTATGTACTGTTGATATACATCAATGCAGGGGGAACATGAAAACCTAAAAGATGCACAGATGAGAAAACTCTCTAGTCTCATTGATAAGGTCCATTTATTCTGGTTTCCCATAACGAATTAACCAAAGTAGAATATATATGACATTAGGGGATGTTTTCATGCTAAACTTACTATTTGTTTGGGTTTCCTATGCATTTAATGTAGGCAAGAATTGAAAAGAAGCATGAAGTTCTTGATATTGGGAGTGGTTGGGGTAGCTTAGCAATAGAAGTTGTCAAACGAACCGGATGCAAATACACTGGCATCACTCTCTCTGAGGAGCAATTAAAGTTTGCAGAAATGAAAGTGAAAGAAGCTGGCCTTCAGGTACTGAATATTATTATACGATCCATATATGACAGTACAAAGTTATTGGTTAATATTATTGCTCATATATATTTATTACTTCTACAAACTTTTGTATCAGGACAACATCAAATTTCTACTACGTGATTATCGCCAATTGCCTCATACCTACAAATATGACAGAATTATATCTTGGTAAGTTCCTTCTTAATTTCTAATGTGTAATCTAGATAAAGATATGAACAAATACGTCTGCTTTCTACAGCGGGATGATAGAACATATTGGGCATGAATATGTGGAGGAGTTTTTTGGCTGCTGTGAAGTATTATTGGCAGAAGATGGACTTTTTGTTTTACAGGTAATACCCAATTTGCAACAGTTTATGAAGATATAGAGAACATCTTTTTGAGTTAACAATATAATGGTGTTTGATCTTCCCACAGTTCTTATCAGTACCCGACCAGCGTTATGATGAGTTCAGGCGCAGTTCAAATTTCCTAAAGGAATATATTTTTCCAGGTGGGAATCTGCCTTCATTAAGTAGGATAATATCAGGAATGACTGCTTCATCCAAGCTATGGTAAATGATGATGTTACTCGATCTTGACCATCTTTTACATTTGCTTTATCTTTTTTACATTTGTATACAACTTCTTCGCATGACTGCCTTGTAAGTGCAGTGTACAACATGTGGAAAATATTGGGATTCATTACTACCAAACCTTAAGATGTTGGAGAAAAAATTTCTTGGAAAATCAAAGGTAAGAATCAGAGTTTTGTACCTTGTTTTCTGTATGTTCCCTTGTGTAACAATTAAACATGGCTTGATGGAAAAATGACATGCATAGTTAATTCACAATGCTAGGTTTTGTTTGTTTCATAGGCTTTTCTTGATTTTCTGCAAATACACAAGTCAGCTAGCTATTCATGGAATATTGGAAAGTCATGATACTTCAAAGAACTGAGTGTTATTTTAAAGACATTGTCAAATGTCATATATATATCCTTATTTGGTAATGTTGAGCACTCATTATTTTTTTCTGCAGCAAAATCCATGCTCTAGGGTTCAGTGACAAGTTCATCCGTACATGGGAATATTATTTTGATTATTGTGCTGCTAGTTTTAAGTCCGGTACATTTGGAGATTATCAGGTATGCTTTAGTTCAATATAATATATAGCTTGTGTTCTTTATAAGTGTGCAAATTTACCAAAGCATATATACTAGCTAGGTAGATTGGGCTTGGTTATATATAGATTTGTGAATGAAAAATAGTTAAGTGCATGGATTCATCTTTTAACATGCAGATTGTATTCTCAAGACCTGACAATATTGCTATACTCAAGGATCCGTACAAAGGTTTCCCATCTGCATATTGATGTATCAATTTGTCGCCAAGGAATTAAAATCAACGTTCAGTGTTGTTATTGTTTCCAATAAGTAGCCATTGGGTCCAAAAGAAAGACCAAATATCAGTATTCATACATTTCTCTAGTAACTACTCGTCAGGTCATTGATTTGACCGAGGCTAAACCAAAAAATAATAAGAATTGCCCCTTCAAGGGTATTTGTTTTATTGTAGTTCTTAAGGGTAAGCAACCATATTTGTGGGTGTAATCTATTGTATGAATCTATTTATTATTCAATGAGTGTCTAAACTTCTGTTTTCTTACGACATGTTTAAGAATAAAATATCATTTGAAACAATAGATTTGAGTGAAATCCAAGTGTTTGGATGATATTAGAATTTGCATTCGCGATTTGACACAAATGTAGTACAATTTAAAATATGATTGCACCATAATCTTTCAAATTGACAACTCTTATCCTATCAGTTGAAAATTTATGATTTCAAACTCTGTATTGTATTTAAAATACCACATGATAAATTTCAAGTCAAATCTTGGTTTCCAAACAAAATCTTATTTTATTTGCATTTGTTGGAGATTGAAATTTGAAAGCGTTGGTGGGTACTTAAATTTGATACTAAGAAAGAGATATATATATATATATATATATAGGTATACTAATAAATTGAACAAAGTATACTAACACTTAGTGCTTGTTTGTTTTACCTGAATGCTCCTTAACATCATATTTGCCTGAATGTGTAGGTTTGTCATGTTAAGCCAATTTTGTTTGGTAACACCTGAAAAATCACTTCCTTAATTGAACATCCAAGAGTTACAGTAGTGTGAATTGCTGGAAATCACACTTTTCCTCCAGGAGCGAAAATGGTCTTGGACCGAACAGTAGCTCCTGGATGGGTGCACAAATGGAGAGAAAGACCAAAATACCCTCAAGGAGCTGAAGAGAGAAGGGCAGTTTGTAGCCTAACGGCTATTTTTTTATGTGCAGATCAAGCATCAAATTGAAATCAAAAACAACAAAAAAATGTACAAAAGGAAGGGAAAATGCACAAATCTAGATTAATAATCAAATCTCCCACATATCATTACAGATCTAAGAATATTTACAAAATAAATGAACAAAAATTGAAAAAAAAATACAAATCTCACCGAGAACGCCGGAGATCTCGGCGGATCTGGACGAGACCACGGTTGTGCTCGACAGATCTAGTTGAGACGACGGCGGCGGAGCCTCGAGGCGGCGGAGAGCATTGCCGGAGAGGAGCTGTGAGTGGTTTGGCTTTAGATCGTTGCCGGAGAGTGCGAATCGGTGCCGGAGAAGACAAATCGTTCACGGAGAATACGAATCGGTGCCGGAGCCGCTCCCGGAGCTTCTCGGCTGGTGGTGTCGGCGAAGGCGAGAGGAAGCCGAGCTGGAGGACGGTGGAGCTGGAGGAAGGCGAGAGGAAGCTTCTCGAAGGTCCGGATGTGAGGAGAGAGATAGGTGAGGTCTGAGAAAGAGAGAGAGTGTGCAGTGAGGTTTGCGTGTGTGTGTGAGAAATGAAAGAGAGGGATGAGAAAATTAGATTATATAGTTAGGGTTAGGAGTTAGTTTTTAATCATAATTATATATATATATATATAAACGGTCGACCGTTTTTTACCTTCTTTAAAAAACGGTCGACCATTTGTTATTCTGACATGTGCTTTTTTATTTGTTTTTTCAATTTTTATTATTGTTTTTCATTTTCTGGGCATATTTTTTTCAGACTAAGATAATTTATAAATTATTTTTAGTGACACGGACTACACTTGAACCCATAACATATCCATGTATTGAGGTAAAACAATGAACAACAATTGAATACAAGATTAGGATGTATAAATTTCTTCCACACTCCTTTATAACAATAGTTATTTTATTTATTTATTTCAGTTGTTATTTCATAACAAAAACGGTAGACCGTTTTTTTATGAAGGTGTGAAACGGTCGACTGTTTTACACCCCCGATATTCAACATGAATATCCTTTATTATTTTCATTCTTATAACTCATTATTCCCACCATGAACAATTTGTCTTTTGCTCATTTTATGTCATCTTCAAGGAGTTTTTACCAAACAAACTACCCTCCTTAATGCTCGGCTTCTTAATGCTCCTTAACCACCAACATTTAGCTCCTTAATGCAATATTCAGCTCCTTGATGTTTTCATTCAGTTACATCCAGGCAAAACAAACAAGCACTTAGAGCCTTCTTATACTTGACTATGTTAAAAATAAAAAATTAACTAAAAATTGTACAAGTACAAATAGTGGGAACAAAAAAAATCACCCATCGATGTTAATCAACGTTTCCAATCTTAAAGTTGAATATGTTAAAAATACTTTATTATTAACTACAAATTAGACAAGTACAAATAGTGGTAAGGAAAAAATCACCCATCAATCTCTGAAATTGAATCAAAGTTTCCAAGTGCTACATTTTCAATTATTAAAGTAAATCTATAAAAAGAGGGACACAAACTAACAATGATGAGAATTAGACCGGTGGTCATTGAGAAATGAGACTTGAGAGATAACTCATAACTCCACTTCTAATTTTAATTATCAATCATTACATGTCTCTTTGACTTGAAACTCCCTCTCTCTAACCCTACTTCTTACCCGGACAAAACATATAACCCCAATCATGGAATTAAATCCCTTTGTTTCTAATTGTAGGAGACAATTCAATTTGTATCTAAATTGTCTCCTCTAGTTTTAGCCGTTGTTTGGAAATATTATTAAGGTCTTGTTTGGTAACATTTTTTTATTATCGGTACTAGTAATGGTTACATCATTTCATACTATGGCAAGTTAGAAAATGATAGAAGTTAAAAATCACACTTGACTCTAGAGCAACTTGACTTATAGTGTGATATAGCATTTTATTTAATCGTTTCTACATTCCAAAAGTCTTTAGAAACTCCACATGAGCCTAATGAGATCAATAAGAGTGTGATCGTAGTAGAGTTAAATTTAATATTTGAACATTTATCTCTTGTTAATACATGTACTCCCTCCGACTCAAAATAAGTGTTCTCCTTTCTATTTTGAAAATTATTAAGGAAAAGCTAGTTAGTGTGATATATTTACTTTTGTATTCTGATGCACATGTGATCTAAAGACTCAATAGATACTAACTGACTAATCATATAAATGTTTTTTGATAATTCATGTTATAACTAACTTCATTTTGGGACAAAAATGTAAGACAAACAATACACTCATTTTGGAACGGAGGGAGTAGTTAGTATCGCCCTCTGCACATTGGGATACAAGAGGAAATGCACGACACTAACTTCTCGTCAAATTTAGAGAGTGATTTTCTCCATTAAAATTAAAACACATGGATTGGTTATGAAAATCGAAAAGTGTGGTTACGTGTTTTGGGGCGTCATAGTTGGATACTAATCACTAATTACCCCTAACAAATTGAAGATATTATGAACCCAAATCATGATTAACTCGATCCCACACCGTTCTACAAAACAATTGAACCCTTAACTCATTGCTTCAAATGGGATGCTCACTTAACAGCAATTAAGAAATTACTACAACAATAGCCAAATCAGTTTCTTGAGTTTTGACAAACTGACTGCACATGCAACACAGAAACACTCATAAATTTGCTGAGAAAATGCAGAAGACAAAATCCAATTTTCAATGTAATGTTCAATTCAACCAAGCCAATACCTTCTGTTTAACAATGGGGCTCTTATGCTCGAGCCGCTTCAATATAAACTCCGAGACCTCCTTCACAATACTAACATGCGAAGATCGCAACAGCTCGCAAATCTCCTCCAATTTGTAAACAGGCGCGACTTTGTCTTCGTCCGAGGTCACTCCATCGACCATCCGCGATCTCCAATACGATTCCACCGCTCTTCTGCTCGAATCCATACCTCCAATTCCTCTCCACACAACCAAAACCCTAAAATCGGAATGAGCCCAATTCGCTAACACCTCAGATCGATCTGAAAAAGCAATACAGCTATTGTCTACCAACAGATCGACGAAACCGCCCCAGCACGCAATTGAATAGAGGCAGCAAAATTTCTACGAAATGTTGAGCATTGATCTGGTTCGATACGAGCTGTAAATTGACGATTGACGCGAAATTTGTTTGAGAAACTAAAGGGTTTTGGGATTGTACAGCTCGAATTAGGGTTTTCAGAGAGTTGAAGATTGGGAAGACACGGAAAGAAAGAGAAAGAGTTTATGGAATTGTGAGGAAGAAGAAGAAGAAGAACACAGTACGGACAAATTTGGGAACCAAACTAGTCACTAGTTGCGTGGGTGAGTCACCGACAGGTGTGTGGTTACATATTTTGATGTTAAGCGTACGCTTAGTG
>JAYMTL010000250.1:0-10878 GCA_036897445.1 Pelargonium tetragonum | reverse complement strand
GTATGTATGTATGTATGTATGTATGTATGTATGTATGTATGTATGTATGTATGTATGTATGTATGTATGTATGTCTGTATGTATGTTTGTTTGTTTGTTTGTTTGTTTGTTTGTTAATGTTGGAAATGAATTGGATGTGTTTAGGCTGTACAGAAGTAGGGCTGTACTGAAGCTTGCCGCAATGGGTGTTCACACAACCAGTAGAGTTATTATGAGGGCCCTGTGATTCTGCAAATTTATGAATTCAATGGTGCTTGAAACTTTTGGTCATGTAAATAATTGTTGTATATAAAATTGACTTGTGTATTATCCACTGATTCTGCTTTGTAATAACATTTTCATTCCACTTTTTCTCTCTCTCTTCAACTTCCAACCCCATTCTCCAATTTATTTACAAAAATTAATAAATAACTATAGTACAACCTGAATTAAGGGTTCATTCTTCTCTAAGATTGTGAAGGCAAAATATATTTTGTAAAACATCTAAAATATTTTTTTGGACTTATTCTTCACTCTAATAGTTGGTGACAAATAATTATTATGTAAAATCTTTTATAATCATTTGGAACTTAAATTTCAAATAATGTATTTGTTTTGACTTGGTCAACGAATCCATTATAGGATGTTTATCGTCCTATCCACATATAAGGAAATTTTCTTTAGATGTTTTAAGTCCAAATGTTCACTTTTGTTTTCTGAATCTTGTCTCGTTCATGTGGTTTATGTGATAAATAGTTATTTGCCAAAAATCACAAAGCTAGATAATTTTTTTAAAGAAAGAAAGTAAAGAGTAATAGATGCTCTTAATGTGTATCCATCTCTCTCACCAAAAGTGAAGTATTTATACTCACAAATATCTTATGCCACGTGTCAAGGTGGTCGGTTTGTTGACAAGGTGAGGCACGCTTTGAAGCCTAGTTGTGCTTTGTGCTATAACTTTTCGAGAGCTCTTGCATATTTTTCAAGTATTGTGGGAAGATTAAATTGTGTAAAAGTCTTTAGTACATCGGGCAACGTCCTCGTATTCGAGTGGACAAAGTGTTTTGGTGGAACCCCCATGAGGCATGGAGCTTTGGAAGAGACCCAACAAAGCAAGGAGCTTAATGAAGTCTCGACGAGGTGGGGAGCCTTGATGGTCTATTTCGTGCCAAGTGTTTGTAGAGCTCCTCTAGGAGTTTTAGATTTGGAGAAGAGTTTTAAAAAAAATGCTTGTGGTTTCTTGTGAAGACTCGTTGTTGAGGAGCGGAAAGGGGTTCTCTGTAGGAGAGTTTCACGCAATTAAACTCTCTTTAATCAAGCTCTTCGGAGTTGAGTTCTCCTCAGGAATCTTAAGGCACATAGTAAGAGCTAAAGTTACTCTGCATGGCGAGGGCTTGGGTGACGAGCGTGGTTATCAAAAGGCGGGCGAGGAGCACGCGTGGTCAAACATGACCTAGGGGTGATGGCGGAGCCGCGTGAGGTATTCAACAACCCAGAGGAGCGATGCGGGTCTTTATAAGCCGAAATTGGGGTTGGAGATTTTGGATGAGCGATGATGGGATTAATTATCTCTAAGGACACAAATTATAGTTTGAGCATCTTCAACAACCGAAGTGAGTGTCTTCCAACATCTCTTATGAAAGTGGGTTGACGTGGTCAAGAGGACAAGGTCGCGAGCTTGGTCTCTCGGACTTCCAGCCGCCTTGCCATGGTCGACGCATTCAGCCTTTGGAGTGGGGATGACTTGGCAGTAGGGCACCACGTGTCGTGATTCAATTGGACATATCAACTTGTGATTTTTTTGGTAGCATTATCAAGAATAAAATATATATATTTTTTCAAATACGACGTATTATTTTTGAACTAAAAATTAGAAAACTTTTTAATGAATTCTCACATAAGTCGTGAGTCAGTTTAATTTATAAATTCCAGTTAGTTCATTTGATTTAAGAAAACATTCAAATAGAATTAGATTTACAAAACAATAAAAATTGTCATTGGTCAAATACGAAGATCTATTTTTAAGTTTTAACATGTCAATCTTAATGAATTTTGACCTAGTTAAAAGTTCAAATCCAACCTCATTAGTCAATTTGAATTATATAAACTACACTTAGTTTACTTAAACTAAGATTCTAATCATTCAAAATTGAGCCCAAAACAAAATGTTGGAGCGAGAGTGATTTATTAATCTCACGTTGAAAATTTGAAAGAAACATGAGGAGAGGAACTAATATATAATGTTTAGATGATTAAGTCTCGCATTAGAACGAAAAATATGTTATGACTCGCTTAACAATAATAACAAAAGTTAATCACAGAGAAGAGATCTCTAACCTTTCTTATAATTATTTATTGGTTTGTGATGGCTCATATTCAGCAATAACAAAGCTGGTGTTGGTTGAGAAGTATTTCATATGTTAGCTTAACTTAGGTAGGCAAGGTTTATCTAAAACATGGATTTATGTAAACAAATTATTATCCACCTAATATTTCTGGTTATCAGTACAAAAAATCGTGTACTTGTAGATTTATGTTTGAAAGAGGCAGCAACAGGTTATAAATCTAAATTTGATGGAGAATGGAAAATGTGAGCAATATCATGATACTCAAGACTCAACTCAGAGTGCATGCATAATAATACCATCACAGATTGAACTAACATCAAATAATAATTTCTGCAGCTATACTAATAAATAATAGTAATAATAATAATAAATCAATATTCTATACTGTCAAAAGTTAATACAAGACTCCCCGAGCTATAAAAAAAGATCAGTCTTCAGGTCTTCTGATCACTGTGAACCATAATTCTCTGCTGAAAAACAGGACCGAAATGGTGTTCACAGTAAAATTGCTCATGAACATACTATAAGATACCATTCTAAGTTATTTTTCAGAATCATAATTCTTTGTGATTGAATATACAACTCTCTCCATGATACCCAGTTTAGAAATTACCAAAACGGCTCACAAGAAACATGGAGCTGTTGCACACGCTATGCATTAAAATAACAGAGTCGGCTGCGTGTAAGAAATTAAACTATGGATGTAAGAAGCACCTAATTAGATATTCCAAAGTGCATAAGCTTCCAGAAGCACAAAGGTTATGTTTCTGGAGCTTTTCTTTTCTGACCAGATGATGCAGCAACGTTTGATTGAGCTTGACCGAATTCTGACCTGCATCAGGCTCAAAGTATATTCAAATATGTAAGATAGAAATAGAAGCATCATCTTAGATACTACTGAAATCTCTATTCTAACAAACGGAACAAAACATGACTAATCTACAGATCCATTTATGTGCTTCAGATTATGAAGAACATCATTATGAAGTACTCCCTCTCTTTCAAAACAAGTGTCCACTTTTTCTATAATACAAAATTGTCCCAGGATAAGTATGCATGAATTACCAATAAGATACCTACAACATAATTTAGTTAGAAACACTTGAATTTGTTACCCTAAATGTACACGGGAGATTTTGGGACGGAGGTAGTAACTCAAGTTTTTCAAGAGCCCTGTTGTAGCTTAAATTCATACACAAAGTTGTTCCTGTTAGATTCCTATCTTTCTCTGCCGTTTTATTTGTGGCTTCCTGGCATCCATTACCCCACATAAAGCTTCCTGTGAATACTAAAATCAGAAACTCTCGTACTTCCATGATCCTTAGACGATGAATTATTAAAATGCACATGTGATAGGGTAGACAATAAACTACTTAATTTAGGAAATGGCATCAAAAGTTCTCAAGCAAGTCATCTATCATATCAAGCCAAAAAGGTCTGCATACCAGACTCAAAATTTTAATTACTAACCGTCATTAATTCCAAATTATAGGTGATATATACATGTGTTTTTGTGTTACTTATACTACATTTTCATCCTTAAAACAAGCTTTGTCTGGGAACAGAATGCATTATTATATCATGAGAAATTTAGGGGCATGCGTAAAGTCAAAATAAACAAATTAAATAGAATACAGTAAGTTACTTAAATAGACTCCATTTGCATAGAGGACCAAGACGTTCATTCCAATAGCATACATAGTTATTACTTGTACTTCAGAAGCCATATAAAGAGAATACATACAAGTAGCACATTTAGGTAAGAGAAAATATGTTGGAAAGGTAACAAGTTCTCACCCGCATGCTGAACATTTCTTGTGACGCTCGCAGAATATGGACAAGCATACAGAACATATGTAGCCCATGTCAATTGTTTTCTTATGGCAGAAACACCTAACCATTACACAAATATGATTAGATGCATAACTCTCAGAGAGAGAGAACTATCATTTCTTTAATTTTTTTTTTTTTTTGGTGGGTGGGGGAGGAGGTTAAAGACAGAAAAATAGTCTTATAAAACTAAAGTACTGTACCAAGGTTCTCATTTCCAAATACCTTTGTGACCCTTAGGATCACAAATATCATAGGAAGACTAATTCATAATGCTTTCCTTTTTCCATTTTCTGATTTCAGAACAAAGAAATCAAAGTCCCACTACAATTATTACTGATCTATGGTAGCAAAACCAGTTATGGTCAAAAGAATTTGATGTTAATGAAAAACTTTTATATTGTCAGACTTTAAAAATCAGAAAATGAAGTAGATATTTCTATTCATATTGAACTGTTCTGCTGCCGAAGAACAAAGTGATTAAACATTGTCCTATGGAGCTTCCACGGAGAAATATATAAATCCATGAAAAGAACGATTTTAACTTACGAGGCACGGAAATCCACACCAACAGGCCTAGGAAGCTGAAGAAAGTTGCGAGAATGCAAATCAGTTGCAAAAATTGTCTGTATGTAGCAAGAAGATGATATTAGCATCAAGAAGTTCAAACAATAAAAGAAAAGAATGATTCGAAGAGTTCTAAGCAATGATTAAAGATAGGCACATCACATGCACAAATTGAACCATTACTAAATAAAAATAGTCATTTTAGAAGGGATTAAAGATTACATTTGACATTGTTATGCCTATAATGTGGAATCCTTAATACGATGAAATAATTTCAGGACTAGCAAATATAAATATATTACTATAAGAAAAAACTAATAAGTAAAATATACAAGAAATCTTTTAACTTGTAAATGATAAAGCCTATTTTTCTAGGAGAAAATGTTTTCACTTATTCTAAGAGTAACAGCAGCCAGTGCATGAATCTCCCACTGTGGGTATGGTTAAAGGAGAGTATCATATAAGAAAAAACTACGAGGAAAATATACAAGAGATCTTAAGTAGTTGAAGTAGGTGATAAAGAGAGACCCACATTTATTAAAATATAACGTGGTATCAAAGCTAGTTCGATCCAGGCTTAAGACCGTTTATGTTGCCTCCCTGTGTGGTATCTGGCCGCGGCCCACATGTGGAAAAAAAAATCTATATGTGAGGAGGAGTGCCGATTTAAAAGGCCTCGATTCTGCACGTGTCGAGTCGATCTATAAAAGAAAAATGTAAGACTCTCACGTGAGGGGGAGTGGTGAAGTGAGCGATAAAGAATTAAAGAGAGTCCCACATTTTATTAAAAATTAACAGTTGTAGATAATAAAGGCTCTTTTTTTTCTTGGAGAGAATGTTATCACTAATTCCTGGACTTGAGCACAAATAATAAAGGATCCCATTGCATGAATCTCCTTCTGTGGTTGCTCAAGAACGTTGGGAGCAATTATATTGTCATAAACGTCTAGCCACGATCTAGGTGCCCCAAAATAATTTTTTCAAATATAAATCTTCTGAAGGCAATAACTTTTGATCCAAGAGGAATACAGGACCCACAAGCAGTATGTAGAAGGATCTTTAAACTAAAGACGTCTCGAACCACCTTCAATCACTTAAGCCCCAGTTTCATCCGAGAAGTTGTTCATTTCAAGGATCATCTAGGCTCTTCAAATGTCAAAATTATCCTAGTGTAGTATTTTTAAGTTGGTCGTTATGAAATAGATCTTAGGCTTTTCTATATTGTACAGTTTTTAGTATAAATATAATAAAATATTGTTGTCTGCACCAGATTCTCTTGCAAATTTAATGGACATCAGCAATAAAGTATCTAACATATCCCGCTCTTGACTGCACCAAGCATAAAATAATTTCCAAGTCCACAGAACAACCAGAAATTGCACATATAATGTCTAAGTTATCTAAACCGGCCTTCTTTTGCACAAGAAAAATATCAAGAACATCCAAGTAGGGGGATTCAAACCCAGAACCCCTACCATATCTAAAATGTTCACAGTCCATGTGTCTAATTGGCCTATGCAATTTCTTTTGAGTTTGAAACACACAAACAAATGTTTCTTCATAAACCGGGATCTCAGTATTTGAAATACATCAATGCATAGAACATATATTATATTCTCTGAATTCTAGCTAGCTATCAAGCAAGATAAAGTTTTACAACCTACCGAAAGATATTGAAACAGGCCATCCAGATGTTGAGGCTTCAGATATATTCCACCAGTTATATATGAAGCCTGTTACTCCCATGTAATAAGAAACAGTCATTAACAACAGACACCTTGAGCTAAAAATGTAACATACTTTCATAAATCAAATACACGCTACCTGTTGTAGGAAGGCAGAATATTGAGAACCTATAAAACACGAATCTATAGGAACCTGCAAAAAAGCAAATCAACTCTACATATGACTTTTTAAATTAAAAGATGATAAAGTAAGAGTTACTTAAAATAGATACAATTTATAAAAGAAGCTAGCTAACAAGGCAAACCATATACCTAATCATATGACCAATATACATGGAACTGATGGAAGACTGTACACTAACTAAAAACATCTACCAACAAATGATGTAATAGTGTCTTCAAAACTATTTTTGGTTTTCTTATAGAATACAATGCAGTAACTGCCAAAGGCCAAGTCATTACCCAATCAAGAAATTTTAGCCAAATAGTTCACACAATGTTGAAAACATGTGAATTTCCATGCCATGACTCCACCATGAGGAAAAACACAATGAAGCATAGAGAAGAGAACCCCTTAAAGCAATTTTGGTGAACTCAACATAAACTAATTAAAATAAACACAGAATATGTCAAGCATGTGTTCCAAAATAAAATAAAATAGAACATTTTCTTAGGAAAGAAAAGGAAACCACTACATGCTTACCATAGAACGTTGCGCAGAGAATATTGCATTCATGATAGCCACATATCTGGAAAGAACACTGGAATTCAAACAAAGCTCCATGGAAAAGAAATTTAAGAAATGCATAAGTTCACAGAAGAGCATACTGTTCAGGTCCATCTGGAGATCCATGCAGGCATAAAATCTGCTCCCATACATTAGTAACTCTATCAAAATATATCCAACTTCAAGTAATGAAAATCCAGTAACACCATCACAAATTACAAATTGAAGCAAAATGGAAAGAAATTTAAATCGTAGCATAAAACTTAGGGCTTTTTTAATGTCAGACAATCAGCAAGGCAGAACATTTGCAAACATCAGCTGTCAAAAGTTCCACTTCAAAATTGTAAACCAATTGTTTGTATCTCCAAATGTGTCTGTTTTGCAATTTAGAAAGCAAATGAGTAGGGGGCACACTGAGAAATAGTGCACCAACTAAAACTATTAAAAAAAAAAAGTTGCAAAGATTAGCCTGAAGGATCACCATATCAACTCCTCAGCATATTTGTTACAGACAATTCTTCTAGAGTACCTAATTGAATGTCAATCAAAAACATTTCTCCATCAACATCAACTGGAATCTTGTTCCCCAAGCTTGCCTCACATGCTTTTGTCAGTTATTGCAGAAATAGTGAAGAAATTGTACAAACAAATGGTAATGATGGTACTATGGACCTCAAATTAAAAACTAAGAATCATGTTAGCTACAAAGAGTAATTAGTAGTAGTAAACTTTGTGTTGTTAATTTCAGACATGTAGTTGCATTTTTTAGGTTCTATAGAAATGAAATACAGCCGTTGATATCTGAAACCCAAAACAAGGCCTTCACAAGTTACGTTTTTACAATAAGTTGTCTTCTTCAAGGCAGCCTTGAATTCATATACAACATAACTCTTGAGCTCCATATGTAACCCAACATGCTTGCTACCTTATAATTTACAACACAAATCTTGAGCCCCATATACCTTGCAAGTTTTTACCATATTCCAAATCATTCTATATTCTTTAAAGTTGCTTGTGCCAGACAAGTACTGTTTTCTACCCAAACCCAAACCCAAGCTGAGAAAAAAGTTTGTAGTTCTAACAAGGATTACAAGCAACATCTTAAGAAAATAAGTAGACTATCACAGACTCAGTGATTAATAAAATTTCAGGTATAACGATTCACAAATGAAAAGGAAAAGAAAACAAAATAATAGCATCTTAAGGGTAGAGTGATTGAAATGTAGGGAAAAAATAAAGAAAACAAGTCATTAAAGCACTACACAACAACTATTTATAATTGCGAATGGAGATGTAAGTACTCACTCGAGGTTGTGGATGGAGCGGTCCTGAACGAAAAACTCTTTGTATATCTATATATCAAGTCAAACTCAAACAATCTGAGAGAAAACCATTTACAGGTCTCTTATGGAAAAGAAACAGAATTGCTTCAATTTGTTTCACACTTTGTAAAAGGCATGTGAAATGTAATGAATTAAGCAAAGACAACAACATTTATAAACCATTAAGGAATAAGGATACAACAAAGAGTCATGGACATCGATCCAGACAGAAGTGAGGATGCAATCCCCCGTTCCGCCTCTTCCTTGGCCAATTTCTCATCCCTGATCACAAATTCCTCTAACTTGTGCAACAAATCGGAGCATAGAGCTGGCATAATCCCATCATCCGAACACCGACTGGTGGCCAGAGAAGAATCGTAAATGTAGTCGCAAGAATTGAAGCCAGTAGCAATAACCGCCACTTGATTAAGCTGATTAAGCAACAATACGGAATTGAGAAATGAAAGCACCTGAATTCAAAACAAACCAAACCAAATTATATGCATTTTGTCAGCAACCAAAAGCGGATTAGGGTTTTGAGGATACAAAAACAAATTACATGAGAGAGGAAGTTGGTGAAAGAGAAAGAGGACGTGCTCCAAAAGAATGGATTGGTGTCGATCAAAACCAGCAAGAGACTAACATCATCTGCGAGCAAAACATGAATGAATGAAGCATAGGATTTGCATAAATGGTGTAAGTAGACGTGTATAGATGAAGACGACGAAGAACCTGCGTAGAGCTTCGAAGGGGCTGAGGCCATGAGTGAATGTTAAATTTTCTTGGGAATCGGTCGGTGAGGTATAGGATTGTTTGATTTAACCTCAAGCTACTACCATGTTTGTTTCAAGTTCCAATCAGTCACTGAAATCAACCCTACAATCCAATTTCAGTTTCATTACTGCATTATCGTTTCAACACAAACCAATCAAATTTGTGGGGAAAAAATAGGCATAATTGCAAATAACACCATCTTTTGGCGGCCTATAACACATAACTACAAAAACAAAAATTCAAAACAAATGACTACCCTATGTGGCTATGTTATCATTCCATATAGGCATAACTACATATGACACTAGTTTTGACTTTTGAGCATCCCAAAACATATGACTACAAAAAAAAAATTCCAAACAAAATAACTACTTTATGTTTTCACTCCGTATGTAATTGACTAACGGTGTAAACTTATTAGATAAAATGACGAAATTACCCTTCCATACGCAACAAAATAAAAATAAGGCTTCTAAAGATTCCAACACCGGAAAATTCATCATTTCCAATAACATAAATGTCGAATTAACACAAATTTTTCACTAAATATTAAGTCCATACATACATTAAAAATCAATATCAATTTTGTCAATTCGTTTTGGACAAGGACCCTGTAGCAAGCTTATCTGAAAACAGAGGATTTCACTCAAGAACACAGATCCACACACGCTCCCTATGCACAAGACACAGAACTTGGGATTAAAAAGATCTAATTTTTTTATTATCAATCAATGCCCAATTTTGGTATATACTGCACAACCATTTGCTGCAACAGATTAACAACCACTAACATACTAACTAATTGAAGATGAGAAGCTTAGCAATGAAAACGATTACAATTCTGCTCATTCCTTTATCAAAAGCCATTGTTTCACTCAAACTAACTTATGAACACCAAAACGACGTTGCACTCGCTTTACACAGCAGACCCAAAATTCGTCACAATTTCTACAACCCAACAATCCAATTAACACAATTAACAAATAACAACCCATCTAATCACAGAACATACTTGTTGCTTGAGGTCGATAACAAGACAGAGTGGATGCTCAACGTTAGCGGATAAATGAGAAGGTCCTGAGCGGAGGAGGCCAAAGGGGCTGCGTGCGCAGTGCGCCGTGCGATGATTGGTTAAGGACTGACGGTGAAGGCCGGAGGGGTGCGTACGGTGTTCACGATTACAAACTCACGACGATGGGTTGGGTGAGAATCCAAGGAGAGAAATAGAGAGGTAGTGGAGTGAGTCACCGAGTCAGGACTCGAGTACAGAGTACAGAGAGACTGAAAAAGATAAATCACTAATTAGGTCATATTCTGGGACCTGGGTTTAGTGTTTTTGGACCGTACCGGATGTTAATCGGTCTTGACCGAATAGTCCAGTCCAGTCCGGTCTATTTTCCGCTCTACCCTAAATGTTGCATAATCTTAAGAATGAGTTTGGACGGGAAGGAGGATCCAAGTGCAATTAGTACATAACATGAGGAAGAGGAAGATGATTTGGGTGAAAAAAACGAGGAAAAGGTGGATGTTGCGGATCACGTCTACCTAACTAAGTAAAGATTCGTTGCAGGAAAAGGAAGGGACTAGGTAGGTCTGTGGGAACCCGAATTTCAAATTAATTTTTTTGTTGTTGTTATTTTATGTCT
>JAYMTL010000249.1:0-11167 GCA_036897445.1 Pelargonium tetragonum | reverse complement strand
GGATTGCAGAGAAGTTGTATCTGGTTGAATGTTGTGGCAAATTGCTGGTTGTCGTGCGGCAAGGGATTCAAACCAGGGAACTCCATGAAAAGGAATGGAAGGAGTTGGAGGAAGAGAGAATTCGGATGATCGATTTTGAGGAAGAGTTGACTACTTATGGAACCACATATTTTATGGTCTTTAAGCTGAATTTGGATTTGAGTTCTTGTTCATCGAGCCAATTGACAATTGATGACGCCCGCGGGGAAGAGGTACATGATTTGGGGAAGAGAGCACTGTTCTTGGGACATAGTTCATCGTTTTGTATCGACATTGATGCATCTAATGAAAGCATCAAGCCCAACTCCATTTACTTCACTGACGATTCTTGAGTAGCTTATTTAACTCCACCGGGACCTAATTGGGTGGCACCTGAGGAAGGTGGTGGCAAGGACATGGGGATTTACTGCTTAGAGAATGAAACCATTGTGCCTCATTTTCAAGGCGAGTCTTATAGCCGCCTTACACCACCTATTTGGATCCAACCAAGTTTATAGTCTGTTAACTAACATGCAAGTGGCTTAAAACGCTTAATTCTTTTGAGATTTCAAGATCGAGTCTAGATGTTAGAGTGCTTGTTCATAGATTTTTTTTTATAGTCTATTGTTACTAGTTGCCTTAATTAGTCTGAATATATTTTCATAATGCAATATAGGTTTTGTATTGAACTGTTGGCAAATGATTAAATGTATTACTAGTTTTTTGCATTAGTAAAGACCTTTAGATTTGTTTCCTGAAAAACAGAGTGATATGTTATAACTGGTAAGTGCTTATTTGGGAAATCTAAATGAGAACTGTAAGAAGTCGGAAGTAATCGGATGAAATTGAAAGTAGTTTGATGAAATCGTTTGAAATAATCAGTTATGTTCAATTCGGTAAATTGTTGGGAGTTGAGTTTTATGTAATAGTATGTTGAAAAAAACAGTTGAGTTGAGGTATAATTTGTTAAAATGACTAAAATAGGCATGATACATTTATCTATTGGGTTTTAATTTAACTGAGTTTTATTGAATTTGTATGATGACTACCTTGAATGACACACATGGAATGATCATGTTTCTTGACAAAATAGAAACAATCAACTTGTTTTGGCAAAATAATCGACTCACGTTAGCACTGACTATTGTCATACGATAGCGATCTCCATTTTAGAATGTTTCGTTCCAAAACGTAGAACGCTAACAATCCGAACGAACAAACAACATATGCTCCAAGTAATAATAGTCTCAAGAAACCACAATGCCACAACACCATATAAGGTCAAATGCTCCTTTTCCCTCCAGTGAATTTTTAAAATGTCTCCAACTACATTCTTCAGATTCTATTCAATCTTTAACTACAAATTTTACAACGGCAACTTCTGTCCATAAAATATACAGGCGTCAGCTATATTGAAGGAATAAATATCACCTATTTCCCAATTTCAGAGCTAAACATTTCTTTAGCTTCACTTCGCTCAATGCATGTACCAATGATGCTATGCTACGGTACCTTATAATTTCATACAAAAAACTATAAAAGGTAGAGAAACGAAGGAGAATAAACTCCATAGTTTTGATTAAAAGGCAGTGGTGGTGCCCTTCCTGGATGATCACTTCTGCTGGGCTGCTGCCTCAACATATTGCTCTGCTAGTTTCTTTACCCTCTCACCTTCCTTGATGAGGAAATTAGCATTCTTTGCTTTGCTGTGATGTTTCATGACCTTATCTGTGGTTTTGGAAACAGCCCACCTATACTGTTCAGCTGTTATCACACCGCTCTTGCAGAGCGGCCTAATGTGCTCTTTGATGTAGGCTTCCACCTGTACACGAGTGGAGCAATCGGTCAACTAAGCAGTGCAAAGTGGACTAAACGGAAAAAAGAAAAAAATGTTAAATAACAGATAAGTCTAATGCAAAGAAAATAAATATGATGCAACAAATTAGTCATGGTACCTTCTTCGATATATAATTGGTATCATCAGACTGGTTGTTGGTGCTGATGTTTGATTTCTTCTCCTTCCCTTGGACGTTTCCACCAGATTCAGAATTGTTGTGTGAATTTTCTCCACAAGAGTTGTGACCAATGGTGGCCAGTACATTCTTTGTATGGATCTCACTCTCCAATTCAGATGCATTCACTCCTTGTTTGGACTCGTAATTTTCTTTACCATTGGGATCTTTGAATTCAGCTCCTGCACTGGATAGCTCTGTTGATGCTTCTTCAGGAACTTTTTTTATCAGTGGTTCTTTGTCTGGGCCATACAATTCTTCACACTCTGCTACAGATAGCTCTTCGCCTTCTTCGGTATGTGAAGTTTCTAGAGGAACACATGTTTTGTTACTCCCGTTTTCCATTGTTGAGCTTTTGATGCCTTCTTCAGTTTGACACTCAAGCAAGCAGGAAGAGTCCTTAGGTATTTCCAGAGTCCCTAACTTCTCACAATACTCATTTAGTTTTTCAGAGTCGAGAGTAGAGAAAATCAATTTCAATTTTGGCACAACTTCACCTGGTTGTGGTTTGGATACTCCAATTGCACTGGATCCAATGTAATCTTCATCTTCTAAACTATACTCAAAATCACCATATATATCCAGTTCAGGATGTGAATCCATTTCAAATACATTATCCGGCCCTTCCTCTGTGTTCTTCATTGAGAGGTCTTCTTCTTCCTCGGGCGCTTCTGTTTGGTGAAGTGGGCTATTAGGAGGAGAATCAAACAAAAGGCCTGCAGCTTGCAATGCTTCTGCAACCATAAGATCAGTTGAAAGTTCGTCAACTTCTTGTTCTGGTCCATTGTTAGCAACACCTGATGAGGTTGAAGGATCTGATTCTGTGACTCTAATGGACTTGCTGTTATCTGACCGATGCAATAACTCCTGTGAACATAGATTCACGTACACTAGTTTGCTATTTGACCTATCAGCAACCTCCTTTTCAATGTTAACGGCATCTGCAACCGCCAACTCTGTATCTGCAGTTCTACGGATGATTGGCATATTTGCTTTCTTCAAGAACAACTCTGTCAGGCGGTAAAGCTGTGTCTGTAAACCATAACTTAGCAATTAGCAAAGAAAC
Organism: Pelargonium tetragonum; assembly: GCA_036897445.1. Classification (NCBI taxonomy): domain Eukaryota; kingdom Viridiplantae; phylum Streptophyta; class Magnoliopsida; order Geraniales; family Geraniaceae; genus Pelargonium; species Pelargonium tetragonum. The sequence continues at coordinate 8,071 of JAYMTL010000249.1, read as the reverse complement.
CATAGCAAACCACCATTATAGTAAGGCAGTTGTGACAGAGATTGAGTAATAACCCCAGATGGTGACAAGAGCAACTCATATTCTATATGCCGAATGAGACACTGAGACTCTTCTTCAAATATACCAAAGAAACAATATGATAACACAGAAGATTCAAGCAACTAAGGGTATCTTTGGATAAGAGTAGTGGAACTCAGCTAAAATAAATGATAAGCAAATACTCATTTGCAAAAAAATAGATCCAGATTGAAGAAGTTGAAAACCCTGCTTCTGTTATGGATTAGGCCAATGCAGTTGAAACCCGTTCAAATGAAAAGCAGACATCAGAAACTTTAAATGACCGGATGATTCTTTTAAATTGATTTAAGTTGGGGTCATGGTACTGACAAGGGAAATCACGGAAATAGGATCTAGAACGTAGCATCTAGAGGAGATACAGCTGTATAATTGCAGCAGCAGTGGGTGATGATCTTAGCAACCACAATACATTGTGATTGAAGTTGAGGTGGTTCTAACTTCCACCAACAATGCATACCTGCCTGACTGATTTCAGCTCTCATGTCTGCTGGTAGTTGGGCCTGCACAAACACACACACGAAAAGGAGAAAAATAAATATCAGCAATGAAAAACAAAATCTAAGTAGAAACACTAGTATTGAGCTCTCCGAACTCTTTCTAAGAAGGTTCAGAACTGAATTCAATGTTTCAATCTATTCAGGCTTCGTATATCTCATGCAGCGATGCTTCCAAAATTCAACTTCACAGTCCCGGTCCCATGCGCGTTTTCGTCTTCCACTAGAATTCGCATAAATTTTCTTTGTTAAATTCTCACGTACTTTCCCTTTCTGCAGTATTGACTTCTTCAACTTCATTGCCATAGGTGATAACTTTTTAACAGGTTCAGTTTTTGGTACTGTCACAGCAGCCCTAAACGCAGCAAGGAGCTCTGGGTCAAAAAGATTTTCTCCAATATCTTTTGAGGATTTGTTGCGAACAGCATCTCTTATTTCCTTTCTGAGTTTTTGAACTACACCGAATGAATCCTTATCTTCAGGAGCTCTTTTCATGATCTTCTTTACTCTCAAGCCAGCTGCATTTTCTCTTTCCTTTGAGGATTTGTCAAATTTCTGGCATGCAAGACCCTTGGAAAGTTTACGATCTGCCCCCTGAACTATACTCATTATATCTGCACCCTCCTCTTTTAAATCATGTTTAATCTTGTCAACTTTGGACACTACTCTATCACTGGTGCGTTTCTGAGAACTATCTGAAACTGTTAAATCGGCTTGGTCTGTAATGGGAACTGTTTGAACCTTCCTCTCACCTCGAATTTTCTTTACAGAAATGTGATCCTCACCTTTAGATTTAGTTCCTTCATAATGATCACTCATATGATCATCACTAGAAGATATCAGAAAGTCCAGAGGAAAGCCAGAAAGAGAAAATGGGTCAGCGTTTTGATTTTGCATGCTTAAAGAACTTAAGTTATTAACAAACTTCAATTAAAAGAATATGCCACGGGAAAGAGAAATGAAAATCAACATGTATAAAGGGTATATAACAACAGAAATGCACTTGAGAAAGCCACAGACTGTGAACAACCACAATGATTTTTCATTTACAATAATAAATAAACAGAGACTTCCAAACTTGGTGACACAGTGACCAAGAAATATACAATTCATGAAGTTTGATCAACTCATCAGTTGAATCTGATAAGATATGGAATAAGAAACAGGCCAGCATGATCTAAAAAAATGACATATTTGATGAGCCTACCTTATGTTTAAAGTTCATTTGATATAATAGTATCAACTAGGTTATAGAAAAACAGTTTCTCACTGAATGCAAAATAAGTAATATTACTAATTAAAAAGTTAAAATGAAGCCAAACAAGGCTGCCAGGCCAGTGATGTTCGCCTATTGCAAACTTGTCACAATATAAGCTTTGCAGGATTGATTTTTGCAGTTTCTTGAATTATGGCATAATTTTGCCTAAACAAAGATTTGGAATAGAAATTCGGAATAATTGGTGTTATGGAATATAGAATATCCCTGAGCGAGCAAAACATGAGTCGAATATTAAAAGTCAAGAAACTACAGCATATCAGCAATTTAAGCAAGTGGAAATGTGAAATTGTATCATGGGTATAGCAGTAACAAAGGCTGGGCAACATATTTCAGACTTACAAACAACTTCCCAAACATGACATAAGAAATAAATGATACTCATGAAAGAAAATATACCTGCAATCTGTCTGCTTTCTCTTTATACCAATCATATTGACGGCATCTTTGCACACATTAAATACAATCTTGTGATCTGAAAACATCTCAACAATGTTATAACAGATTAATTTGTGCTAGGGCATCAAACTCAAAATCAAGCCCATGTTACTATTAACCAGCAGGGAACCACGCCTCTAACTGTTTTAGGACTACTTTCAACAATTTGCGTATCAATACCTTCTAAAGAACCATAAATGAATAAATTTCTTTGGCCCAAGAACAGCCCAGGAAAAATGGGGAAATGCCTAAAAACAATCCCACACCTTTGTCTTCTGGAGGATTTTGATTCTGCAACATATCTTCAAGCATTTGGTCGTTGGTTCCACCATTCAAGTTGTCAACTAGAAAAATATAGAAAGATTACAAGTCAAATATGTTAAGCATATTAAAACTTCAGCAGCCTGACACAGTATATACGTATGATAAGGATACAAATATTAGCAAATTACCAGATAGAAAAGAACCCACGGACAAACCAAGATGAAGACCTATACTGGATTCGCTTTCACATGGTTCCTTTTTTATGCAGAATTCATTAAACAACTTTCTTGGAGAAGCCTTATTATCACAGCTAACTGATTCTTTCCTTGCTTCATCAGGACACCCTGTCTTCAAATTACCAACCTCCAAGGAAGGAGGAGGTAAACTAAGGGACATGTCACATGATAAGGATAGTTGTAGTTCCCTTGCCTCCAAGGTAGATTGAATGCTGGTTCCATCCTTCAATGGCATTTCTTCATTGTAACCATTGGCAACAGAACTTGACAATGTTTCAGTTTTCAGGTGTTTATCAACTTCAAGGTTTGAAAGGAAGTCCTCACTTGGTTCTTCAGAGAATTGAATTCCTCCAACCACTGAGACAACCACTGCCGTTTCTCCAGAATCAGCAACAGATACCGAAACCTTTCCAGATAGAGCAGTCTGAAGCAGACGTTCATTATTTACATTTTCCATACCATTCTGACTGTTTGAACTCTGCATCAAAACTATATCTGATTTTTCTGGCAATTTATCAGCTACACATCTACAGTAGAACAAAAAAAAAACTATTGTCAATATATTGAGAAGAAGGAACTGCATGCTATTTCAGAAATGAGAGAAGTGCTCCTCCCCCACATCAAATATAACAAGCATCGTTGTGTTATGCATGAGATGCTAAATTGGAAGCACGAAAGCTACATAACAGGATCCAAGCTTCAAGAGATCTTTAACTGGCAATACTAGATGGGATCTCTTTACCTTGGACATAACCATGTACTCTCCGACGTGCATTCGGTATCAAACCCCACACAGAAAGCATGATACCTATCAGCATGCAGATGAAGCAACAATTAGGAAACAACTATTTCAGGCATCAACCGACCAACACCATTCAATTAGCATATTTATGTGTGTGTGGGTTGGGGGGAGAAAACTTATCACCCAAACAACTATCATATTATGCATCCTGGCCACTAGACACCTCTTATAGGTGTGGTTATGTTGGGTACAACGGATTCCCTTGCACCTCCATATCTACAAGCATGACAAACTACTAACAATGGATTGCAGAAACAGGAAATGTAAACAGACATTAAACATTCCTAATCTCAATACCTCATGGATGCTGAGGAACCGCTGAAACAATACATGAGATTATGAGTGTCTAAGAAAAAGAAGCATGAATTTTGGTAGAGAGATGCCAATAACGTGTATGGCCAATTATAAGGACTTTTTTTTATAATAAAAAAGTGTCTGGTACCCTAAGAAATGTTGGGGTGTCAAAATCCATTTCTTGCTAGTTCATCTGCCTCATGGTGGCACTTCAACTAACCCAAACCAAAACACACACACTTAGAACGAACAACAACCATTTCTTCCATGCCACTTGATATGAGTATGCAGACCAAAACCTAGTTTTAACTATTCAAGACCCATAAAGTTCTCACTGACAACAAGCAAAAAGAAAAGGAGAGATAAAATGTAAATTTTGGAATTTCCTTGAGCAACAATATCTGCCACTGACAAGTAATTCGGTTCTCCAATAACAGATAATTTTGCAGAATTTACTTCATAAGATGTCGAATTCAAACCAATCACCATTAGTTATGCAAGGAAATTATTAACTTGCTTTCAACCTTCATCTAAACACTTCGTAAGTTAAATAAAACGAAAAATTATTTGCTACCATATATCGCAAGAATCACAAGCAATTGATGTATCAAGATTAGAATCCTCCTCATTATTAGCTGGTCCATTTCGAATTTTGCAGCCATCTCCATCCAAGCAGATAACTGCCTGCAAAATGGTAAGGCAAAAAAGCAATGACACGTATTAGATTGTTATAAATACTGCTTTACAAACAGTCAACACTCAACAGAATGAAAATACATATTAGAAAACTTGGAGAACAGCATAGATTTCTGAAAAATAATTTTCTTTAAGTAATAAATTTTGTGTAACTAACATTTACTAGGATTATGGTGCACAAGCAACCCACATAAGCCTAGTATGATAAATCTTGATGGCAATATCAACAAAAGGTTTAAACCGAAAACATGACACTTTCAAATAGCATGAAAATAATAAATTTAGCATATAAACCTTAACAATCATTTACTTGCTACATGAATTAAGTATTAGCATATAAAGTGCAGGTCTAAAAAGGTAGAAAAGTTGCTAACTACATGGACCTAAAAAAGATTATGTAAATTAATTTAAAATCTTAAAAAGATGCATGCATGGAGAATAATTACATTTTCATCGGTGTAGTATGATGGAAAGGAGAGAGTGTTATTCTTCCCTTCAATACACCAATCGTCATCTCTGCACACATAAAACATGGATGTCAACATAGATGTAAAAGGATGGGTCATGAGTGTGTTGCACTAGAACCCAAACTCATAATTTTCATCCAAGTTGTGATTCTCCGCATTTTACATTTGTATCACTCTCCTTGAAAGAGCTTGATAAGGATTCAAGATAACAAATGGTAAAAGTTAATTGGTCACAAAACCAATGAACACTGCAAGTAAAGCAACAATCATGGTGCTGTTGAACAAATAATTACTTGAAATTGATGTTGCTAGCAATAGCAATTGTGACAGGATGCAATGCCCATGAGCTTTAGCATACAAAATATAGCGGATGATACATAGGTAACAGAAAAGGTACCTGTCAATCGAGTCCTCGTCAACTTTATTGCTTCCAATAGTATCATATACCTACATAGTAATATGAAACCTCACATGCTTTAATTACCGATTTTCACAAAACAGCTATAACCTGAAATTAGAGCCTCGAAGAAAAATTAGGATCTCAAAAAGACTTCAACATTAAGGTGACAAAAATATATTTTCAAGGGCAGACATAGAATTAAAATCAATGGCAATAATAGCAGCAATGCTCTAGTTTGTAAATGTATAGCAAATGCCAAATGCCAATAAAAAAATAAGAAAATAAATAAGACTGCCTCAATAATCAAGTATCACTCACTGGAACACATGTGATCCTCTGAAACTCAATCTGGCAAAGGAGGCATAGGTTTGTGATGGTAGCCCAATTGTCAATGCATACAAAACAGAACCTGAAACTCGCATGGAACTGAATGTCACCAACTAAGTTCTATAGAAAATCTACAGAATTCTGGCATCAGCCTAAAAAAGATAGACACTTGTGGAAAATACATACCAGTGTTGGCAGCAATCCAGCACCCCCCGGTCAATGATAATATCCATGCATATCCCACACCTTTCACCCTCAAAAGCAGAACCATCCTCCACCTTAAATTAGAAGGATGAGTAAATAAGATAAAGACAGATATTGTCAACTGAAACCTTTAATCTTAATTGCTTTGTCAAACATACGTATATAATGACACTTTACGCTCCATGCAGTATCAGGACATCCAAGGGGAAAATGAAGAAAATGCTATAAAGTGGTTTCCTTTCATAGGCATTGCTTGAATTAAGCACTTCTGTTTTGAAAAGAGGAAGTATTTGGATGTTGAAATGACAAAGTAGAAACAATGTTGGATGAATAAAGTCAGTTCATGTTCTTAAGTAAAATATTATTAATGAGCATACATACATGCATACAACATGGATTCCCTAAAGTTTGGGGAGGCTGCCACTTATAATGACTTCTCTAGCTCTTGGAAACCCAATAGACAAATGCCATTTCCACTTTAATCACAAATTTCAAAGGCAACAAAACTAGCAGAATGAAATTCTCAATTTCCACAAACAATTGCTGAGGAAACAAAACTTTACTGAGCTCTCACACCTAGGAGCTAATAAAAAATATCCTATAGAGTAAGGGCCGAAGTGGCCATTCACTCTATGGAACGAGCCAACGGATCAAACTAAGTATATTCAATGAAAACTAGTGAAATTTCCAAGAAATTGTTGATTTCTCTTGGATAAAAAACTTTAACCAAAATGAAAACAAAACATCAACATCTGGAACTTACATAACTATCATTAACTTCAAAAGTGTCGTCATCTGGTATGCCACTCGTAACCAAATCCACCTCCATTGCCCCCGTTCAATGAACTAGCCTCCAGATCAAAATCAGTAAAAATTAATAATTAATATATAAGATTCCTACAGAATTCAATTACATTTTCAGCTCCAAATATGAGAAACTGATTCCAATTTGGAAATATGAAATTGAAGATGGAAAATAAACTCATGAAATTATAAATAAAAGCTTAAACATGAAAGGAAAAGTGAGAGGAAGAATTACCTGGATTCAAGTACGAGAAACCACCATTAATTTGTGTTAATCTTCAAGGAGTGATGCTTAAGAAGAAGAATAAGGGGGTATATTGCCAAGCGTGCTTGGGTTTACAATTTGCAGGTGAAATTGAAAACGTCTTTCGAGGTTTGTTGCTGCTTTAGACCAACCGAGACGGGCCTTTGTTTTGGGCTAGACTCCACAACTCTCAACCATCTTAGCAAGCTCAAAACGATAGGTAGTCTTCTCCTACATTCTTTTTCTCTCCCTTCCAAGTTCCAAATACTCCCACATTCGAGTATTTTATTTGCATTTTTGTTCTAAAATAAATTAGTTTTAATTTAAAAATTAAGTTATGCATAATTTATCAACCGTGAGTATTTTTAAATTTTTGTTACACGCATATGTGCATGAAAATAAAATCATATTCAAAAGTTTCATTATTCCTTCTCCTAATAGCTTCATCATCAATCTCATCATCTCCCGATTCAACAGAAATATCACCATCAGAATCATAATATTCTGACTCTTACAACTTGCAGAAAATGCTACCCAACTTAGTACGGAAAGAATTGCCAGATAGAGTCAAATCATCACAACCATTGAACTCGGTTTAAGTTCCACAAGAAAATTTCCACTTCACTCCCTTGTAATACAACTAACTAGCTAATATACTTTTAAGAAATACAACATAGCATACAATTGTTCACTCATGTTCCAAATGATACAGATCTGGTAAATAGTATTGGTGTTCTAAGCATAAAACCAACATATCATAAACCAATCCATATACAATGAGTGAGCAAGGATTACCCAGCTAAAATCTCAACCCATTTGATAAATTCACAAATTCAAGAATTTGAGGGAATGAACATGCAAATTTACTCCATAAGGTTACTTCATCCCTAAATTCAAGGAAATGGAAGCAACCATGATTTTCAGCTTCTATTCCAGAGGGGAAAAAAAAGGAAAGAAAGAAAGAGAAACTCACTCATGTTCGCATAGCAACAGCTGACCCCATCTTTGCAGTTAAACCAGCAATCACCTCCATGGATGCTTCTCCTT